>CAUYLG010067138.1:0-94271 GCA_963573385.1 Cacajao melanocephalus
AGTTTTTTCTGTTTCTTAGTTTTCCTTTGGCGGACGCCCTTTCCCCACAGAGCTAGGCCTTCCCGGGTTCAGCTGTGCTTACCGTGAAACTCTCAGTCCTCAGCGCTTCCAATTGCTGTTCTCCTTGTGGGGATGGGACCAGCTGAGCCCGACTCGGGGCACCCAGTCACATATACTCCGCACTGAGAAGCGCTGCGCCGTGCCAGGGCACAGGCAAAGCAGCTGTGCCGGCCAAAAGAGTCGCACTGGCGACCCGTGTGGCTCCTCCGCCGGGAATTTCCCAGTTTGTGTTCCACAGAAATTCGTCTGCTCTCTGTGCTTTCACTGGGAGCTAAAATCCTGAGCTGTTGTTAATAGGCCATCTTGGATCTCTCCGCCCAGTGATGAAGTTTTTTCTGTTTCTTAGTTTTCCTTTGGTGGACGCCCCTTCCCTGCATAGCTGGACCTTCCCGGTTCAGCTGTGCTTACTGTGAAACTCTCAGTCCTCAGCGCTTCCAATTGCTGTTCTCCTTGTGGGGTTGGGACCAGCCGAGCCGGACTCAAAGGGCACCCTGTCCCATATACTCCACGCCGAGAAGCGCCGGGCTGGGGCGCCGGCAAAACAGCCGCGCCGGCCAAAAAAGTCGCGCTGGCGACCCGTGTGGCTCCTCCGCCGGGAATCTCCCAGTCTGTGGGCAGCAAAAATTCATCTGAAAGTGCGGCATCCACTCGCTTTCTGCGCTTTCACTGGGAGCTACAATCCTGAGCTGTTGTTAATCGGCCATCTTGGATCCTTCTAAAGCTTTTTTTTTTTCAAGACAGAGTTTCGCTCTCGTTGCCCAAGCTGGAGTGCAATGGCGCTATCTCAGCTCACTGCAACCTCGGCCTCCCGAGTTCAAGTAATTCTCCTGCCTCAGCCTCCCAAGTAGCTGGGATCACATGTGCCTGCCACCATACCCAGCTAATTTTTTGTATTTTTGGTAGAGATGGGGTTTCAATATGTTGGCCAGGCTGGTCTCAAACTCCTGACCTCAGGTGATCCACCCACCTCAGCCTCCCAAAGTGCTGGGATTACAGGCATGAGCCACTGTGCCCAGCTCATTCTAAAACTTTTAATAACAGAAAGACCGACTATGACAAGTTCTCACAAATTGGATAGACCTCTGGTTCACCTTTTCCCAAAATAGAATTTAAAAGCTAACCCTTGTAGTGTTTTTTATTTTAATAGCTACTTTTCCAAATAATACTGCAACCATTTTTGCCATCCTACATTGTAAATTTGATAGTTTTCATGGTAAAATACTGTTGCTCTTTCCAATGAAGAATAAAGATAACCAGACAAATATCTTAGATTAACACATTAAATTTTTTTACATAACTCCTCAACTAATACGTCACTTAATGCCAGGGATGCATTCTGAGAAGTGTGTCCTTAGGCCATTTCATCCTTGTGTGAACATCACAGAGTGCACTTACAGAAACTTAGATGGAACAGTCAACTATCACCAAGGCTATATTGTATAGCCCATTGCTCCAAGACTACAAGCCTGTACAGTCTGTTACCGACTGAATACTGTAGGCAATAGTAACACAATAATAAGTATTTGTGTAGCTAAACATACCTAAAGATAGAAAAGGTACAGTAAAAATACGTTAATCTTATGGGACCGCCACTGTATATGTGGTCCATTGTTGACAGAAACATCATCATGCAGTGCAATACTGTATATCAAAACCATCTCAAAGACCAGAGAAAAAACTATGTTTTCTTTTTATTGTGATGGATCAACAACAATCACTTTATGAGAAGGCTAAGCAGAGAAGGAAAAATGAAATTAGAGGAAAACCAACAAAATAGGAAAATTAAAAAAAAAAAAAACAGAAAGGGCCTTAAAAGATTCCAGGTGTTCATGCCTGTAATCCCAGCACTTTGGGAGGCCGAGGCAGGCAGATCATGAGGTCAGGAGATCAAGACCATTCTGGCTAACATGGTGAAACCCCATCTCTACTAAAAATACAAAAAATTTGGTTGAGCTTGGTGGCACACACCTGTAATCCCGGCTACTCGGGAGGCTGAAGCAGGAGAATCACTTGAACCCAGGAGGCAGAGGTTGCAGTGAGCCAAGATCGTGCCACTGCACTCCAGCCTGGTTGACAGAGTGAGGCGAGACTCTGTCTAAAAAAAAAAAAAAAAAAAAATTCCAGGCATGTTTTTAAGGGACACTGTCTCCCACGAAGTAATTGTATACTTAAACATGCCTGGTGGGGTGTACAGGCTTCAGCTTTCACTAAAATATAAAGCTTCATCAGCTATTTACTAGTTCAAGCATTACTAAGCAAACATGACATTTTTGGACAGTAGTAATGCTCATGTCCTAATTACAAATCTTAACAACCAAGTGTGAATTATCTTTTCTGCTTTTAAAATTACTTCAGATAGACTTAGCAGTATCCTGGCAAGGCTAAGAATAAGCAAAGAAAAAAGATCAGAAAAGAAGAAAAAGGAAAAAGGGCAATATTTATTTGTGTTTAACTAGAATTTTTACTTGTGCTTTGGTTCAATAAGCGATAACAACAATCTAAAATTATGTCTTATAACTTACTAAAACAACAGACATGAAGCTTTTCTTTCTTTCTGAATCACAAATTAAATTAGTAGCAGTTTAAGGAAATTTGAGTTAATAGAAGTTACTGTGGTTTTTCTGGTATTTTTATGTAAGAAGACAGCCATCAGGCTTGAAATAACAAAAAATGATTACCTTGACCTAGTTTGTGAGTTGCTCACTCATTTTCACATGGGTGTATTAGCTGAAAAGCAGCAATTGGCCTCCAATCATGAACATATTCCCTCTGTTACAGCCCAAAGAATTCAGAAGCACCGAGTGGACAAAGACGCCCAAGGCTTGTGATTGAGGAATGTCCCCTAACTTCTGAGGCACAAACAAATGACGCAGCAAAAGAACTGATAGAAAAGGTACTAAATGTATGTGCTTTTTCATGGGATATTGAGAAACATTTGGTATTTCTTCTTCGTCAAGTTTCTTTTTTACCCTAAAAAGAAAAGGAAAATGACAGGTAACTTTTCTACCAGAATTTAAAACATATCAAAGCACTTGTGCCAAATTGACAAGAGTTTAGAACAGAAATACAGGCCAGTGAAACAAAATGGACAACCAGAACTAAATTTAAACAAATATAAGAAGTTTAATGACAAACCTGATGAAATAAAATGTAGGAACAGCCATTATTTAATGAATGCTGTTGGGAAAGCAGGAAATTGCTCTGCAGAGAATAAATTCCACATTTCAGATGCGTTAAAGAGGTGATTTTTAATATTAAAAAATGAAGAGTAAATATATACAATGACTTCATTAAGGAGTTTGAGGATATAAATATAACTTAACTGTACTAGGAGAATTAAGCTAAAAAAGAAGAATTGAAGGGAAATCTGCAACAGATGTGTCCTATGGGAGCTTCATTTTCAAAATATGCATTACAGGAAAGGAATACAAATCCATGAAAGTAGTATGCAGTCTTAAATGGACAGACAGAGACCATGGACAGCAAATATAAAAGGAAGAAACATCAATAATTAGAAGACAGTTGGTAACGGGTTCAACCTAATAATGTTTAATGTAAATAAAAACTGAGAATTCATCAGTGTTAAATCGGGAACTTCAATTAAAATCCAGTGTTAGCAAAGCTTTAAGAAAAGTTAAGGCCAGGTGTGGTGGCTCACACCTGTAATCCCAACACCTTGGGAAGCCGAGGTGGGAGGATCACTTGAGGTCAGGAGTTCCAAGACCAGCCTAGGCAACATAGCAAGACCCAAACTCTACAAAAACTGAGAAAAAAAATCAGCTGGACATGGTGGCATGTGCTTGTACTACCATGTACTCAGGAAGGTAAGGCAGGAGGATCACCTGAGCTCAGGAGTGAGCCTGCAGTGAGCCGTGATCAAGCCACTGCACTCCAGCCTGGGTGTCAGAGCAAAACTCTATCTCTGATAATAACAATAATAAAAACAAAGAAAAGTTAACATTCATAATACAAGTGGAATTGTAACAAATTAATGCAGTATTCTTGAATGTCTAATTAGTAAGAAGAATCATAAATCCTGTTTTGTTTTGTCTTGTTTTGTTTTTTTTAGAGAAATAGTCTGGAGTGCAGTGATAAAATCATAGCTCACTGCAGTCTCAAAGTCTCCAACTCAAGCAATTCTCCTGCCTTAGCCTCCCTGGTAACTGGGATTGCAGGCATGTGACACCACACCCAGCTAATTTTTTTATTTTGTAAAAACAGGAGTCTGTGTTTCCCAGGCTAGTCTTAAACTCCTGGGCTCAAGCGATCATGCTGCCGTGTGGCCTCCCAAAGTGCTAGGATTACAGGTGTGAGCCACCATGCCTGGTCATAAATCCCTTTTTATTTTGTAATTCCCTCTTTAGGAATTTATTTTAAGAAAATAATTGAAAAGGGGAAAAATCATTTTTTTTAAAATATATAAAGACTGGGTTTCACCATGTTGGTCAGGCCGGTCTTGAACTCCCGACGTCAGGTGATCCGCCCACCTTGGCTTCCACAGTACTTGGATTACAGGCATGAGCCACTGTGCCTGGCCGGAAACATTGTTTTTATACAAAGATATTTAATCAACAGTGAATAAGCGTCCAAATTCTCAATAAACGGAAGACTTTGAAAGAGACGATGGCAGGTTAATATAATAGAACATTTTATGGGCATTAAACATGACAACTATATTGACTGTCAAGATAGAAAAACCTATACCATAAAACTTAATTGAAACTTAACTGAAAAGTTGAATGCTATATGTATATTGATTAAAACAATAAAGTTGTATATTCATAAATATTCTAAATTGATGGGATTTTTATAGTGAAAGGTGTTTTTTTTTTTTCCATTGCACTGACATATTTATAAAGTTTACTTTTTATTTAAATTCATACAGCTAAAATCTAAGGCATTTTCTTTCAGGTAAGAAACTGTGAACTGTGTTCACTTGTTTCTCTTGTTGCCTCCAAGTTTTAAAATACCATGTATGTATGATTATCTGTGGTTTGGGGATAGCCAGTTATATTTGCTAATGATTATTTTCCATTTAGGTACAAAGTCACACTATTCAATCAGGGTTTTTAGGAAAATTCTTTGAGACTCAATTTTGTAAACAAAGTATCCATATTGTTTATTGGTACTATTCTGGGAAATTTTTTTTTCTGGTAATAAATCCACTCCAGCAAATTTCTTTTGAAAACAAAAATGTAGCTACTAATTTAGTCTTAATACATCACCATCAGAGCCCTTGTTTTCCATTTGACTTCCTGGACACAGTTAAAGATCTGTTTAAACAGGGAAGTACTGTTATTTCAGCAATTCGAGTAACGGAGTTATTTCATTAAGAGAAAAGCTTCAGGAAACATAGCACATGAAATATTTGAGCATTGCTCCAGGTATGAACAAGAGCCATAGATGAATGCCAAATATTATTTTTGAGTGGCTGCCTTGTATAGAGTTGGTTGTTGAACAGCTAACTTTTAAGTTCTAACATTATACCAGTGTTCACCCTAATTTTAAAATTAGGTTTCTCAGAATTTTAAGCTAAAAATAACATTTTAGAAATAACAATCCTTCAATTTGAAAAATGGAAAAAAAATTAACATTATATTTGTTACCAGACCTTTCCAGATAAAATTTCCTAGTAGCAGAAAAAAGCAGCCAGGTGCAGTGGCTCATGCCTATGATCCCTGCACTTTGGGAGGCCAAGGTGGGCAGATCACGAGGTCAAGAGATCAAGACCATCCTGGCCGACATGGTGAAACCCCGTCTCTACTAAAAATACAAAAATTAGCTAGACGTGGTGGTGCATGCCTGTAGTCCCAGCTACTTGGGAGGCTGAGGCAGGAGAATTGCTTGAACTTGGGAGGCAAAGGTTGCAGTGAGCCAAGATTGCACTGCTGCACTCCAGCCTGGTGACAGAGTGAGACTCTGTCCCAAGAAAAACAAAAAAGAAAGAAAAAGAAAAAAGCTTTTCTGCATCTTTTCACTGAAATCAACTAATAAGACCTAGAGAAAGCACTGACAATCAACTAATAAGACCTAGAGAAAGCACTGACAATAAATTCACCCATTTCTACCTGCAGAATGCCATGTCCCTATCCCTCCTTCTTTTTTCCCAGGACAACTGATATAAAGGAAAATTTGTGGTTATTTTAAATGGTTACAATTTCAATACGTTAATTCATAGGAATAAATGCTATTTCACCAGCCCTAGTCCCTTGTCCTAGCTCCACACACCCACACTCTCTCCCCCTTCTCAAAATTCTCCTGCTTCACTGTAATAACCTAACCTGGGTTAGCCTAACTGACTCCATCTTAGCTGCAAACCTAGCTTCCCCCTCCCTACCACAGCCCCTTTGGGTGCATAACTGGGCCACACTGACACTGTGCTTCTGTCATGCTGACTGTGTTGTCCTACCATATAACCAATGTAACTGCATCCTGCTTGGCAAGCGCACCTGCTATTGTGTATAACTCTCTTTGAACCCCTCTTGGTGATTGTTTGGAAATACTCTTAGCAACCAACAATCTTGGGAACCTCCTCCCCCCTGATTACTAGTTAACTTGCCTGTTCTGCTTCTGTAAAATTCTGCTTCAGCTAGGTACCCCTCCCCTACCTAAATCAAGGTATAAAGGAAAATCAAACCCCTTCCTCGGGGCCAAGAGAACTTTGAGCATTAGCCATCTCTTGATCACCAGCTAATAAAAAGGACTCTTAGTTTGGAACTCAGTGTATGGCGCATTCCTTCTAACTCGCTCAGTTATTACATCACAAGCTGGAGCTGAGTGAATTAAGTTACCGTCATTGACTGGGCATTGCTCTCTGTTCTGCCCCAGTTCCTCCGGGCTTTTCTCATTCCATTTCATTCTGACTCTAAATGTTTGCATTTGCAGCCTCCATCATAATTCTCTCCTCTCCTTCCAGGTAACATTTAAAACATTTAATTTAAATACTTAAAACAGTAGCCATATAAAAGACATTGCTATTTCTTCGTTTAACTAATTTAACAAGTACTTATACAGCACCTATGAGTATAAAACACTGCAATACAAAGATGGATAAGACATAGTCCCTGCCTTCAAAGGAGCTGCCAGTTGAACACATGAAGAAGACAAATAGAAAAATAAATTAAGTAAAAGCAGAGAGGAACATGCCTTAGGTTTTTGGCTATTATATTTAAATAAGAGTTAAATCTTACAGATATGTCAATGGGAAAAGTGCTGAGTGTGAAAATAAGCATTCTTAAGTTATCAAAAATTATTTCACTGGTATTATAACATACACATTAGAATCCTATTCTTTAACTGATAGGATTGAATCTAATCCTATGTATTTGGCCCAGATAGGAGACAATAGAATAAAGACATAAGCAGATCAGAAAGCTTTGTAAGAGTAGTGGTATGAATTGGGCTTATGCTTTATACCTACATATTTGTCAAGAATCGGTCTTTTAACATTTTTCTTTGTTACCATCAAATAAATAAAACTATATGTTTTTTGCTTTTAAATTAATAAATCTCTTGTTTATTAATGAAGATGTATTTGGTAATGTTAGTTTTAGGGATTTCTTGGACTAGGTATTAATTTTGCTGCAACTGGAGACACCATTGTTAAATGGCCTGCAAAAATCATGCTACAGAATTATTAGTTCTTCCCAAACAGTGGCCCTTCAGAGAAAAAATAATTCCTGTTTTCATAATTTTTAAAGTATATTTGGTTCTGTTTGAAGGTCATGATGATCATGTGGCATGGTCTTGGGAGCAGTGCTATTTTACAGGTGATTAATTAGTTTATGAGTTTTTTGTTACTGGTCAAGTTACTCCATGTTCTAGTGGATTTCCTCAGTAAGCCTAAAGGTTAATTGATAAAGTAATCAATGAAAACAGAGCTTACATTTTATTCTGCCATTTTTTTTAAATATCAGATTAATGTCGCTGCTAAAAGAGGAATGAAATTTGTTGGATTCATATCACAGCATTATTCTCCATCTAAATTCTGCAATGGAACCAACCATGATGGAGATACAGAATCAATGCTACATGTAAGACATGGTTCAGATGAAAACTGTAGAAGTTGGAATGAAGGGACATTAAGTGGGCAATCATCTGAAAGTGGAATTGAAGAAGAACTTCATCATGAAACTGGACATCAAATGGGACAAAATGGCAGCCCCAGTTCCTCTAAATCAAGAAAGGAAGAAGGTAATAGATACGATTGGTTAAAAGAAAAGATACTACACTTTAAGCAAAATACATTTTTGAGGTTTTCTTTTAGAAATAGAGGGCAAAGTAAGTGGCTAAAGATTATAATGACTAAATAAACTAATGTAAACTTGTCATGATTTTTAAAAGTTATTACAGCCAGCAATAAGGCAGGGCAGTTTTTTAGACATTTGTGTCTGGCAGGACATACAATGCCATCCACATAATGAAACTTTGTGTTGAAGATTGGTTTCCATCTAGTCATCCAAAACTCCCTTGCAAATTGGAGGCTGTACATGTGTACTAAATAAGTGAGTCTACTAAGTCTAAAAAGCTGTTCTGATCTATGTTTGTACTAATAAACAGCGTGTGAGAATTTTTGTTTTGGCCTTTCCCACTTCATGGATGGTTTTCACCTTTGAAATTAATTGGCTTTCTTTGATCATCAACTAGAATATGAAACTAGCACATCATGATGAAACAATTAATATAACAATAGTGCCTGCATTCTAAAATAACTTTGAACAACAGTTGTATTCTTCTGTGCCAGCTAGCAAGTTTTCCCAAGAAACTGAGAATATTTTATTCATGCATTTAGGACCATTCAAAGTTTTCTGATACCTTTGTGGGCATGCTTTAAAAAAAGCACTATCAGAGAAAAGCAAAGGCTACACATATGCTCTGGAATCAGATATCTCAATTTCTTTATAAAAAGAGGGTAATAGTAGGAACTTCCTCATTGGGTTGTTGTGGGAAGTAAATAAGAAATGTCTACAAAGTGCTTGACCCAGTGCCTGACACAGAATAAACTCTATATTAACTGCTATTAACTGATCCTTCAATCAGTCTTGGCATGGGAGTAGCACGCCTTGGTATCAGGCTTTCTGGGTTATGTTTTGAGTGCTTAGCATCCTATACATGGCAGAGATTCATTTAGCCACATAAGCTCCACCTCCTGAAGAAATAACTAGGAGCATTTACCAACCTAGATCTCACCCATCTCCACCACCACCACCATCCTCCTCTTTTCTCACCTGTTCCCTAGCTAGCAACTTCCCTGATTTTCTGCAATGTAAAAATTATAGGAATGTGTATTAGTCTGTTCTCATGCTGCTAATAAAGAAATACTCAAGACTGGGTAATTTGTAAAAGAAAGAGATGTTTAATTGACTCACAGTACGGCATGGCTGGAGAGGCCTTGGGAAACTGGCAGTCATGGCAGAAGGGAAAGCAAACATGTCCTTTTTTACATGGTGGCAGGAGAGAGAATGAAAGACTAGCAAAGGGGGAAGCCCCTTATAAAACCATCAGATCCCATGAGAGCTAACTCACTGTCACTAGAACAGAATGGGAAAAACTGCCTCCGTGATTCAATTATCACTACCTGGTCCCTCCCACAACATGTGGGGATTATGGGAACTACAGTTAAAGGTGAGATTGGGGTGGGGATACCAGAATGTATAAACCATACCGGAATGTAAAAGTGAGCAAGAGATACTGGAATCATGGTAGGAAAGCTATTCACTATCTTCCACCCACTGCTACCTTTAAACTCCATATGAGTTCCCACCCTCACTTTGAGCAAATCAGATGTCTATTTCTAGTCCTTTAAGTTCTAAATCCAATATAGTACTTAATGTAACTATCAATCATTAGATTCCTCTCTCTCTGTATTTTTAAACTGTATACTTCTCAATAACATTTCTGTAGCAGTGGTTTTTAATTAGAGGAGGGAGAATGGGAGAATGCACAAAAGACCTTTTTGAGTATCTGGTGAAATCCATGGAACCCAGATACTTTGGTCTGTCATACAGGTGATGTTAAACTTCCTAAAACACAACCATAGATGTGGATCCTTTGACCCCTAAGTTAAGAATTTGCTAATTCCTAGTAAAGTAGAAGGTATGATCCAGCATTTCCATGTCTGTTCTAGAGTCAGTCTCACACATGTCCAAGGAGATATAAAGTTTGTAATAACAAAAAAAAATTGAAAAGAATGTATATGTCCACCAAAAGGTGAGTAGAACATTGGCATTATATGTAGCAGTTAAAATTAATGAATAAGGTCTTTATGGTTATTTACATTTTAAAGGCATGTTGAACAAAAAGTCAATTCATATCTACAGTAGGGATACCTTTTTTAATGTTTTCAAACTGTAAAATGTTACATATAATTTATGGGTATATATATATATGTATTAAAAGAATAAAAGCTTGCATGAGAATAATAAACACCAACTTCATTATAGTACTTATTTCTGGAGAATAGAATTGGAGGATACTACGTAGTAGCCTCAACTGTATCCATTTCTCATTTCTTTGAAAAAATAGTCTGAAGCAAATATAGTATAATATTGACATTTAATTAAGTTGAGTGCATGTTTGTATGCTTGGACTATCTCATGGCTAGTGAGAAAATTAAGAATCGTTAATCAATAAAATTATAATTTTCCCCTTTTTTCTCTTTCTGAATGCCTAGCCTCAGACAACAAATTGTATATAGTCTTCAATGTTTTTGATGATGATTCAGCCTTCTGGACTTATCAGGAAGGCATCCTGTCAATGAAAGTAACGAGAAAAGGATCAGTCATTAGTACGCTTGATGCCGATTGGCTGGAATTAACTACATTTTATTATAAACAAGGCTTGTCTTTAATTGATTCTTTTGTATTCTGGGAAACATCTAAAGGTAAGTGTTATGTTAATGATATTTTATATCTAAAGAATTTGAACTTGTATCAAAATCAGTGAAAATGTTTTTGCCTCTTAAGTTCTATGGCTGAAAGGACACATATTATTCCTAAGGAAATAAATTCCAACTGTTACACAGATATGTAGCTTTAATTTAAAAGCTTAAAGCTCCTTAAGCGCAGTGGACACCCAGTGTGTGGGTAGAATTATAACATAAAATGTTCACTGTTGGGTTGTAATTGGGAAACCACTGCATGATTTACTAGGAGAATCTTCCAAATAAGATATATTATAATAGTCCAAACGGGAGGTTTATGATGGCATTTCATGGTTACTATTCATATTTATTACTTTATAATGTATTTTTATACAATGTAATGTACACATTATAATGTACATTTATTATATTATATGTAATAAATATGAATAGTATATAGTCAGTCTATACCTGATTCTTTCTATAACTTGTATAGAAAAGTAATCTTCGGTTTAGAAAGCGCTGTTGGCTCTGTTCTTGTTTCTGTCCTCATCTTGTCTTTCATCCCTCTCTAGCCTTTCTCATTTAGTTATAATGGAGTATGTAATCATTTGTGTTTATCACGAAAACAAAGACAAACAATTAAAAACTCTCAAATATGACTTTCTAGGGAGATTTTTTAAAGAGATGAGTGTTTAAAAAAGAAGAAAAAAAGGCAGTAAGGAGACTAGAAAAATGCATTAGGAAAGGTGAAGGTTATGAAAGCCAGGGTAATTAGGAACCCTAACTCTATGAGGTTAGAGGAACGCATGAAAAGCAAATAAGATCTCCCTGTACCTTACTATTTTTAAATCAGCCTAGTATTACCTTAACTGATGCAACTAAAGAAAGACTTTGGATGATACTTTAAATTATCAGGAGTCGTGTTCCAATAGGCCCTTTTAACTAGCAATATTAAGGATCAAGCCAATTGGAGCACCCAGAAATACAACACCTTGCATAGTGCTTGGCACATAGCAGGTGCTTAATAAATATTTCTCAGTATTTTTCAGCAGGCCAGTCACCGTGGCTCACACCTATAATCCTAGCACTTTGGGAGGCCAAGGCAGGCAGATTGCTTGAGTCCAGAAGTTCAAGACCAGCCTGGGCAACATGGCAAAACCTCATCTCCATAAAAAAATACAAAAAGTTAGTCCGGCGTGGTGGCAGACACCTGTATTCCCAGCTACTCAGGAGGCTAAGGTGGAAGGATCAAGGTTGCAGTGAGCCGTGATTGCACCACCACATTCTAGCCTGGGTGACAGAGTGAGACCCTGCCTCAAATATATATATATATATATATATATGTATATATATAAATTAAAAATATTTCTTAGTATTTTTTGGTTATTGGATGCTTCTTCCAACTTGGCCTTTTATAGTAACAGCAAAGTTTCATATGAAGAGCATGAGCTTTAGAATCAGAGAGATCAAGGTTTAAATCCTCTATCTTCTATTTATTAGCTCTATCATTTGGGAATCTTATTGAGCTCATTGAGCCTCAGTTTCCTAAAGAGGAGTAAAAATACTCCTACTTTTTATTGTTGTGAGGATGTAATACGATACAAGAAATGTAAAGTGACTCCTATAATGCCAAGCCAACAGTCAGAGTTCATTTTCTGGCGTTAGTTTTCTTTCCTGCCACTTGTACTTGTTATGTGCAATGACAGTAGTTTTAGTGTGGATCATCTATTTAAAGGTTGGTTTATGCTTCATAATCTCTCTGTCTCTCTCTCTCTGTCTCTCTCAATCTCTCTCTCTTTCTCTTTCTCACCTGTTTCTCTTCTCTCCAAAACGTCTAAGTTGAAGCCATTTCAAATTTTGCTGTGTGACTAACTGCTGAACAGAGAAACAAAACATCCTCTTTTCGCAGTCTCTCTCAGGCATCCCTGCCTTGAGTCCTGCCTGATGAAAATAAAATTAGCCACAGCAGTTGCCAGCCAGGCTCTGTGTGGCTTTTGTTCCTAAAGCCTCAGAAGCTATTTAGAGAACCCCAGGGAGATTCCCTCTCAGCAGCTCGTGGGGGGTGGGGGGATAGAGAGGGGCGCGGAATCTCCCCCTCTCAGCAGCTCTGGAATGTCTCATTAGACATTTGACATTACACACCATGCCAAGCCCCTCACAAGCCACATCAGTCTGTGGAGTCTGCCAACTGGGCATGTCATTTGGGACTTTCCTGGGAGTACAAAGGGAAGTTGCCGAGGGGAAATTGTGACCAATATCTGTGTCACTGTGAGAAGCAAGTCAAAGGAAGCAGTGCTGAATTGGTGGCTTTGTTCTGGGACGTTTGATGCCTGACATCTAAAGCACATGGGGACGGGTGGTGGGGGCAGGCAATGCATATTTTTGGTATTGCTTCTGTCCTCTTCCAAAATATTGTCAGAAGTTGGCCCACCATGAGGAATGGAAGAACAAAACCAGACAGCGCTCAGAAACTTAAATATATTACCCCACAAATCACGTTGAATAAAATGCCTCCCTCCAGAAACACAGAGAGAGGGAGAACAAATGTTTAGAAAGTTTTCTACTTCAGCAGAGTCAGAGTTAAAGTTGTAAGATCTGTGAAATTCCTTCTCAGTGGCCCTCCACGCTCACTCTAACAGGCTTTTCTGCTGTGAAGCACACCCTGGGACGCACAGGCACAATCGCCCTTGAGGCGCCTACACTTCACCAGCCTCCAAATGCCCCACTGTCCCCAGAGCATAGTCTTCCCACACCTTAGCATATCACATCTAAGGCTACATTCCGATTTCTTTCTTTTTTTTTTTTTTTTTTTTGAGACAGTCTCACTCTGTCACCCAGGCTGGAGTGCAATGGCGTGATTTTGGCTCACTGCAACCTCTGCCTCCCGGGTTCAAGCAATTCTCCTGCCTCAGCCTCCTGAGTAGCTGGGATTACAGGTGCATGTTACCACACCAGCTAATTTTTTGTATTTTTAGTAGAGACAGGGTTTCACTATGTTGGCCAGGCTGGTCTCGAACTCCTGACCTTGTGATCCGCTCACCTCAGCTTCCCAACGTGCTGGGATTACAGGGGTGAGCCACCATGCCTGGCCTTACATTTTGAATTTTTATGAATTCTTTTCAGACTTCACTTGTTATTCGTTTCAATCTTTCCACTCCTGTAAAAATGTTTGTGTGGCGCTAGTGGAGGAGAGGTAGCACAATGAAGAGTGGGGGTGGAGTAATAATATTCAAACATCTCTTTACTCATTTCATATGTGCCAGGCCCCATGCCAGGCACTGGATTTATAATACTCTTTCCTACTCTCAAGGCACTAGCTGTGTGGCATCTGGCAGTCAGGCAGTAAAAGTGTCAAAACATATATATCTAATTTCAAAACTAAGAAAATTGTGTGGCGTGACCATAGAGGATATTACGGTGAGAGTACCAGGGAAGAATCCGCTTCAAGAGGTGGTCAGGAGGTCCCCTCTGAGAAGGCAGCCATCACACTCAGACTAGGCGGCTGGAGAGGAGCAGGCCTGTGAGAACCAGAGGTAGACCATTCTAGGCCGAAGAAACACATCTAAAGGTACAAAGACCTTAGGACAGGAAAGAGGAACTGGGAAAAGGTCTGTGTTTCTGGAACAAGGCAGGCAAGAGAACGGCTGTGGACACGGTGGAAGAGGTAAGCAGCAGCCAGTCCCTGGGGGGTTCTAAACAGGAAGAATGCAACGACAGCAGCGAACACCCATTTCGTATTTTCTATACACCAGCGTTATGCTACGCACTTTGCAAACTGTGAGGTAAAGATGATTATTTCCTTTTTTTAACTTTATTTATTTATTTATTTATTTGTAGATGGGGTCTCACTCTCACCCAGGCTGAAGTGCAGGGGTACAATCACAGTTCACTGTAGCCTTGAACTCCTGGGCTCAAGCAATCCTCCCACCCCGGCCTCCCGAGTAACCAGGACTCCTTGCACGTCACCACACCCAGCTAATCTTTTAATTTTTTTTTTGTAGAGATAGGTCTCACTTTGCTGCCCAGGCTGGTCTCAAACTCCTGGCTTCAAGTGATCCTCCAGCCTCAGCTTCCTGAAGTGCTGGGATTCCAGGCATGAGCCATCGTGCCAGGCCATGCTTATTCTCCTTTTACATATGAAGGAACTGAAGCACAGAGATTTTAAATAAGGTGCCCGTGTTCACACCACCAGAAGGTGGTGGAACCACCCAGATAGAGTGTGTGCTTTTACCAAGATATTTATTCCAATTCATTCATTCAATATTTAAAGAGGGAATCATGATGTCATTTGCATTTTCTGAAGAATTTCTGGCCTCGAGCGGCAGCTTATACCTATAATCCCAGCACTCTGGGAGGCCAAGGTGGGCAGATCACCTGAGGTCAGGAGTTCGAGACCAGCCTAGCCAACATGGCAAAACCCCATTCTCTGTTAAAAACACAAAAATTAGCCAGGCTTGATGGGCACCTATAGTCCCAGCTACTCAAGAGGCTGAGGCAGGAGAATCTCTTGAACCCAGGAGGCAGAGGTTGCAGTGAGCCGAGATCATGCCGCTGCACTCCAGCCTGGGCAACAGAGTGAGACAGAAAGGGAAGAGAAGGGGAGGGGAGGGAAATTTCTTTGTCCTCATTATGAGAAATGGATTGCAGAGGGCAAGAGCAGAAGTGTGGTGGGAAGCCGCTAAGACGCTGTTGCAGTGGTCCCTAGAGAGATGATGGTGGAGATGGAAAGAAGTGGATAGGCTAAGATTCCTTTTAGAGTTATCATATGTGCCTGCCCTCTACTTCAAAGATGGTCCTGGGCCCACCTCTGGTGGGCAGTTGAATACCAAAAATGACATGGTAAATAAAATACTAAAATGGAGTGTTACCTCTCTGCAACTTTACAGGAATGTCAATGTCATATCTAGCTAAAAGACAAGACATATCCAGAAAAGTAAACTATTCCCTGGGAGCCCTTCAAACATGTGCTTTTCAAACCAGCGTTCAAGTACCCTCAGGATATGCAGCCTTGTGCCAGGGAGCACACAAGTTCGCAGGCTACAACTCTTCCTGGAGTGTCAATATTACTTTAAGATTGAGTGGCTTTTACATAAGATGAATATATTTGAAAAGAATAGGCCAGCACAGTGGCTTCTGCCTTTAGCCCCAGTACTTTGGGAGGCCAAGGTGGGAGAATCCCTGGAGGCCAAGAGTTTGAGACCAGCCTGGTGGTAGAGGGTCTTCCCTCTGTGTTGATGGCAGCTGACTGATCAGGGTGGTGGTTGCTAAAGGTTAGGGTAGCTGTAGCAATATCTAATTTAATTTTTTTCACTTTTGAGACAGAGTCTCACCCTGTCACTCAGGCTAGAGTGCAGTGATGTGATCTCAGCTCAGCTCACTGCAACCTCCACCTCCTGGGTTTGAGCAATCCTCCCACCTTGGCCTGTTGGGTAGCTGGGACCACAGGTGCGCACCACCACACTGGCTAATTTTTGTACTTTTTATTTTAGAGACGGGGTCTCACTATGTTGCCAGGCTGGTCTTGAACTCCTCAGCTTAAGTGACCCACCTGTCTCAGCCTCCCAAATTGCTGGGATTACAGGCATGAGCCTCTGTGCCTGGCCAGCTGTGGCAATTTCTTAAAATAATACAGTGAAATTTGCTGCATCAATTGGCTCTTCCTTTCACAAAAGATTTCTCTCTAGCATATGATGCTGTTTGGTGACATTTTAACCACAGTAGAACTTCTTTGAAAATGGGAGTCAATCCTCTCAAACCCTGCCACTGTTTTATCACCTAAGTTTATGTAATATTCTAAATCCTTCATTGTCATTTCAATAATGTTCACAGTATCTTCACCAGGAGTAGATTCCATTTTAAGAAACCACTTTCTAGGCTGAGCACAGTGGCTCACACTAATCCCAGGACTTTGGGAGGCCAAAGTGAGAGGATCACTTGAGGTCAGGAGTTTGAGACCAGCCTGGCCAACACAGTGAAACCCTGTCTCTACTAAAAATACAAAATTAGCCAGAAGTAGTGACACGCCTGTAATCCCAGCTACTCAGGAGGCTGAAGCAGGAGAACTGCTTGAACCCAGGAGGCAGAGGTTGCAGTGAACCGAGATCATGCTATTGCACTCCAGCCTGGGCAACAAAAGCAAAATTCCATCTCAACAATAAATAAATAAATAAATAAAAATACAAAAATTAGCCAGCATGGTGGTACACGCCTGTAGTCCCAGCTACTCAAGAGGCTGAGGCACGAGAATCACTTGCACCTGGGAAGTGGAGGTTACAGTGAGCCAAGATCATGCCACTGCACTCCCACCTGGGCAGCAGAGTGAGACTCCGTCTCAAAAAAAGAAAAAAGAAAGAAGGAAAGAAACCACTTTCTTTCTTTGCTCATCCATAAGAAGCAACTCCTCATCCATTCAGGTTTTACTATGAGATTGCAGCAATTTAGTCCTATCTTTAGGCTCCACTTCTAATTCTAGCTCTCTCACTGTTTTCACCATGTCTGCAGTTACTTTCTCCACTGAAGTCTTGAACCCCTCAAAGTCACCCATGAAAATTGGAATCAACTTCTTTCAAACTCCTGTTCATGTTGATATTTTGACCTCCTCCCATGAATCACAAATGCTCTTAAAGGCATCTAGAATAGTGAGTCCTTTCCAGAAGGTTTTTAATTTATTTTGCCCAGATCCATCAGAGAAATCACTATCTGTGGCAGCTATAGCTTTACAAATTGTATTTCTTAAATATATGACTTGAAAGTCAAAGTGACTCCATGATCCATGGGCTGCAGAATGGATGTTGTGTTAGCAGGCATGAAAACATTAATCTTCCTGTATATCTTCATCAGAGCTCTTAGGCAAGCAAGTACATTGCCAACGAGCATAATATTTTGAAAGGCGTCTTTTTTTCTGAGCAGTAGGTCTGAATAGTGGGCTTAAAATATTCGGTAAGCCATGCTATAAACAGATGTGCTGTCATCCAGGCTCTGTTTTCCATGTCTAGATCATAGGCAGAGTAGATTTAGCATAATTCTTAAAGATCCTAGGATTTTTAGAATAGTAAATGAGTGTTGGCTTCAACTTAAAGTCACCAGCTGCCTTAGTTCCTAACAAGAAAGTCAGCCTGTCCTACGAAGCTTTGAAGCCAGACATTGACTTCCCTCTCTAGCTATGAAAGTCTTGAATGACATACTGCGCTATAAGATTGTTTTACCTACATTGAAAATCTGTAGTTTTGTGTAGCCACCTTTATCTGTTCTCTTAGCTAGATCTTCTAGATAACTTGACGCAGCTTGTACATCAGCACTTGCTCCTTCACCTTGCAATTTTATGTTATGAAGACAGCTTTTTTCCTTAAACTTCATGAACCAACCTCTGTTGGCTTCCAACTTTTCTTCCACAGCTTCCTCACCCTCTTTCAGCCTTCATAGAATGGAAGAGAGTCAGGATCTTGCTCTGGATTAGCCTTTTGCTTAGGGACTGCTTGTGGCTGGTTTGATCTTCCATCCAGACCACTAAAACTTTCTCCATATTATCAAGAAGGCTGTTTTGCTTTCTTATAATTCATTCACTTTTATTTTCCTTCAAGAACTTTCCCCTAACATTCACAACTTGGCTAACTGACACAAGAGGGCTAGTGTACCGTCTGTCTCAGCTTTGACATGTCTTCCTAGCTAAGCTTAATCACCATTCCCATCTCTTGATTTAGAATTAGAAACTTGTGACTCTTCTTTTCACTTGAACACCTCGAGGCTGTTTCAGGGTTATTAACTGGTCTAATGTCAGGGAATGGGGGGCTCAAGGAGTGGGAGAGAGATGGGGGAAAGGTCAGTGAGTGGAGCAGTCAGAACCCCCACAACGTTTCTCATTTAAATTCACCATTTTCTATGGGCATGATTCCCAGTGGCCCAAAACAATGACAATAGTAACATCAAAGATCATTGGTTGCAGACAACCGTAACAGATAGAATAATAATGAAAAAGGTTGAAATACTGCAAGAATTACTAAAATGTGACACCAAGACATGAAGTAAGTACATGCCTTTGGAAAAATGACACTGATAGACTTGCTCAGTGCAGATTTGCCAAAAACCTTCAATTTGGGGGGAAAAAAAGTATCTGCAAAACACAGTAAAGCAAAGCACGATAAAACAAGGTAGGACTGCGCTAGCGCATCCCAATACTGAGAGCAAGAACAAAGCTCAGCGTTTTCACATTATTTACTCCCAAAGTAAGAAAGAGGCAGATTATAATTAACTACGTAATTATCACAGCATACACTAATTTTAAAACACATACCTCTAAAAGGGAACTTGGGACATGAACAATTGTAAAGATGATCTAGTGATGCCCTAAACTTTCAATCAGAAACAAATTTGATTCCACTAGTCACTTCGGTGAGACAGTAGATAAGTATGTTTAAAGGAAATGAAATATATATTATAATTAGAAAACCAATTTCAACTAGGAAACTAAACTTTACTGGGTTCTTGGGAACCACTCTGAACAATGCAAATTCTTCATGGTGTTCTGCCCTAACTGTGACTGATGTCAAAAAATAATAATAATGATTTTTTCTCTTAAAATGTATAGCCTGATAAAAATTAAAACAGAAAATTACATTGAAATTACTTTTGTCTTTTTTTAATCTTTAAGCTTAAAAGATCATTTGAAAACTTTGCAGGCCTTTAAAATTTAGATCTGTCAAGCAGGGAAACTTTGATGTGACATTGCGCTGCATAAAAACCAAAATGTTTAACCAGCACATGGCCGTGGGAAAAATGTCTCCTATAGCAAAATAGGAGACAAAAGAACTTCCATAAAATCAGTTTCGTGTAGGCCAACTGGTTATTGTCAACTATTCAAGAAAATGTCAGAGAAGGCTTCCCTTAAAACTTCCTTCCCAGCAGGAATTCTTTTGACAATGACTTCTGTTTAGGGTCTTCCTGTCCCTGTTTTTCTTTTTTTTTTTTTAACCCATCATTGAGGTAAAGAATTGTTCTGTGTTCAGATCTTTTGAAGTAATCTTACCTCGCATTAATTTTAATTTCATGCCTTTAATTTCAAATGTTAACATTTTTATGTTGTTTCTCTTAATGGTATAATTAACATGCATACAACATATAGATCCAAAACCAAATTTTGATTTCAAGAGAAGACCACTTCCAGATGCCTTTTAGGTTGATTTTCCACTTGCTTCTCACTCTACCACATTATTTTATCTTGTTTTTGCTATTATAGTTTTTATGTGTATAGTTGGATTTAATTCAATGAAGTAAAAACAAAAATTGTTGATCTTTGGGGAAAAAGAAAAACTTTCAAAGAACAGGAAGATATTATTGATTTAGTCAAAACAAATGTTTTTTAATTGAAATGTTTTTCCTTCAGTTTCCTATAAGGGTTATTTAAGGATTTAGACAGTTTTACGAGCCACTTAGTATTTACAACCCTTCTTAATTGTATCCTCTTCCTCACAGGGGAACATTTGCCTAAATCTTTGGAAGGGTTTTTTATCTATGAAGAAGAAGGTTCTGGAGTTCCAGGTTCTAGTAGGAAAGGAAATGATGCCATTGTAGTAGAACAATGGACTGTGATTGAGGTGAGCTGCACTTTTCTGACAATTTAGCTCTACATATATAAATATAATACATAGTATGTAAATATTATATATGCGTGTATATATGTATATATTTTTATATGTGTATATATATACACACACACATCTATACACACACACACACACACACACACACACACAGATATATATATATATATATATATATATATATATGTTTGGTTTGGGGTGGTTTTTTTTTGACACAGGGTCTTACTCTATCACCCTGGCTATAATGCAGTGGTGCCATCACAGCTCACTGCAGCCTCAACTTCCCCTGGCTCAGGTGATTCTCTAACCTCAGCCTCCCAGGTAGCTGGGACTACAGGCGTGTACCACCACACTCAGCTAATTATTTTGTAATTTTTGTAGAGATAAGATCTCGCCATGTTGCCTAGGCTATATATCTTATTTCACATGTTAAAGATCTTCATTGTCTGGCACACGCAGTATCCTTAAACATATATTTGTTTAGTGTTTAAAATCTCATCACAAATGCATGAACAAACTTCTTTCAGATTTGTGAAAAGGTGATTTGCTTTATCCAGTGTTAAATGTTTTTGCAAGATAGAGAAATAATTATCTATGCATAAATAGCAGTAGGTTCCCAAAAATTTTAAGCCAAAAAACCATCTCCTAGCACTGAGATTCTCCTTACACCATTCTGTGACAACTGATTGAAAGAAAACAATCCAGTCACTCACCTAGTGTTTTATCTCCAATCAACCAATGTGACTGAGTTGTTTTTTTTTAACCTTATGAATGACTTTCAAAGGCAAAAATATCCAAAAGATGTTTTCTCTCTCACCAGGCCAAATATATACACACAGCATTGTCCTTCACAATCAGAGATGACATTGCTGCTGATACCTTGAATTCAGATGTCACTGAATGGACTGCCCTTGAGGTGCACACACTGAATTCAGGTATATTCTGTTGTGTGTATGAGGCCCTCCCTGACAGGCTCTTTCAGCGACATTTTTGCCTTTCTGACCTTATACAGGTTAAAGAGACATAGCCCATTTTCAAAGAAACTAGAAAACCCACTGAGTAGGGAAAAAGGATTTGGGGGAAGAGGTAAAGCTCCAGGCAAAACTCAATTCCAAATTGAGTAAAAAGCGTGAAAAGACTCCCCACACCCAAGCACCTCTCACCTTTCATACCCCAATTGTCACTCCCCACTCTTGTCCTCACTTCCTAGTCCCTAGACCAGTGTTTCTGAAAATGTGTTCTGGAAACTCCTTGGATCCAAATCCCCTATGGGACTCATGTTAAAATTCAGACTCTGCCTGGCACAGCAGCTCACGCCAGTAACCCCAGCACTTTAGGAAGGTGAAGTAGGAAGATAACTTGAGACCAAGAGTTCAAGACCAGCCTGGGCAACATAGTGAGACCACATCTCTACAAAAAAATTTAAAAATTAATCAGGCATAGTGTCACGCACCTGTAGTCCCAATTACTCAGGCGGTTGAGGCTGGAGGATAGTTTGAGCCCAGGAGATCGAGGTTAAAGTGAATTATGATTATGACACTGCCCACTAGCCTAGATGTAGGAGTGAGACCCTCTCTCAAAATAAAATATAATAGCCGGGCGCAGTAGCTCACACCTGTAATCCCAGCACTTTGGGAGGCAGAGGAGGGCAGATCATCTGAGGTTGGGAGTTCGAGACCAGCCTGACCAACATAGAGAAACCCCGTCTCTACTAAAAACACAAAATTAGCCAGGCATGGTGGCACATGCCTGTAATCCCAGCTACTCGGGAGGCTGAGGCAGGAGAATCACTTGAACTCGGGAGGCAGAGGTTTCCAATGAGCCATGATCACACCATTGCACTCCAGCCTGGACAACAACAGCGAAACTCTGTCTCAAAAAATAATAATAATAAAATATAATAAAATGTAGATTTCCAGCTCCCCAACCCCATATATTAAATTTCAAGAACCACTGCCCTAACAAGACCAAACTTCCGACAACCAGACGGAAACCTCTCTCTGTTACCAGTGTTTCTAACTTGGTTCAGTGATTAGAAGGAAGCAGAGCAGAACATGAAGCCCAGGAAGGCTGCATCGATGAACGTGAACTCCCCTCATCCTAACACGCATCACCCTTTGTTATAATTGTGTAGTTGGTTGTCTTTGCTATTAGACTATGAGCTCTTATGTTTATTCATGCAGGGATGTGAAATCAAAACAGATTATGGCCCTTTGCTGCACACTCTGGCTGAATTTGGATGGCTTCTGACAAGCGTGTTGCCCACACCTGTATTGAGACATGACAGGTAAGGCAAAAGCATTCTTACATACTCTCATTTAATTCTAATATATAATTTCATTTGTTAGATAATTTAGTTTAACAAATATTTGTTTAATGCCTACAAAAAACATTTCACTGAGCTTCTGATTTGATTTTATAGACTTTGGAGGTTAGTAAATTCAGTCTTTGGCATTACAGATGTATAAGCTGTTAGGCTCTGCAGCACAAATGCAAAACTGTCCTCACCCCAGCACACAGCCAGGTTTAGGACACAGCAGGGTTCCAGAGCAAGCAGGATGGAGGAGCGCTTCTGCCACCTCCCCTCCAGTGTGGTGAGTTAGTTCCCCTCAGTAGCTGTTTCCATTAAAATAAATAACTGCATTAGAACCAAATGCCAATATTTCACAAGTACTAACTCTGCTTTTCCTTTTCTCCTTTTACCAACTTTCTTGGAAAGGAAAAATTGAGTCTTACTTTTTTGAGACAGAGAAACAGAGACCAAGTAAGTCATTATGTAAAATGCTTTGCTCTTCCTGGGACCCAGAGATGTGTCCTCTGTCTGCTTAGGCATCCAGAAAATGACTGACTGCCAAAGCTGTCCTGCCTGGGCAGGTGACTACCTGCAGAGGACAGTGCAGCACCAACTGGGCATTCCCTTTTAGCAAAGTCAGGTAGGTGTCAACATTCTGAGTGGTTGTCAGCTGTGACTACCAAAGGCAATTTCCCCTTCCTTAGTCTAACCCACTTCACTTACCTTCTCTGGACTTCCTGGTTTAGCAACTTAGCCCTGTCCAGTATCCCAATACCCTCAACATTTAAAAACCTTTGATTGACATGGCTTTATCTTAAAAGCCACACCTTCATCAGGTAGGAAAAGGAATTAGGTGGATATAAAGTAAAGATACTCAAGCTTAAAGAACAAAAAAGGAATGTTTGAAATAAGCAAAGCAGTTAATCTACTTCCCAGATCTCTGTAGTAACTGTTCTCAAATCAGGTGATGACTCCTGAAGCATGATTTCCCAACCTTTTCTACTCTGTGACGTACTTGTCATATAACAGAACAGTAGTAATTCTCAAGATTCCATCTTCATGAAACCAGAGAATTCCCTGACTCCCCTTGCAGGACATGTGACAAGGGTGTGGCTTGTGGGCAAGCACACAGGTGGGCAGGTGCAGGAGCTGGGGCGAGTGCTTTGGAGCTCCAGCCCCATGGTAGCATCTAGGGATGGGTGCCTGCGACTCCCAAAGCCCAAGTAGGCATGTGTTACAGTGCTCTTTTAGCTTCGCCATCTGCAGATGGCTGAAATGTTAACCAGCTTAGTGTCCTTACGGTACCTAGGTCCTTGTCCAGGGTCCAGGAAGAATCAAGTTGCACAAAGAATTGAGGATGGTGATTGTGGAAGTTTTACTGAAGGTGGAAGTGGGATGGAGTGGGAAGATGATCATCTGGAGTTTGACCATCCAGCAGCCAATCTCTTCTCCAGCCATCTTCAGTCAAACTCCTCTCAGCATTCAGACACTCCTTCTCTTCTCTCTGCCATGCCATTCTGAATTTTAAATTTTAGAAATCAAATCTAAAAGGCAAAAAGTCAATCAATAAATAAAAACACGTGGAAGCTGTGCATAGTTTCTGGTCCTGATGGAGCTTGTGAGTTGGTTAAGCTTACATTTCATGCATAGTAAATGAGGGGCTTTCATTCTGGTCAGGACAGATCAAGCTTATGTATTGGTCAATATAATACAGTAACTCATCAGGCTGGGTGTGGTGGCTCATGTCTGTAATCCCAGCACTTTGGGAGGCTGAGGCAGTGGATCACCTGAGGTTGGGAGTTCAAGACCAACCTGACCAACATGGAGAAACCTCGTCTCTACTAAAAATAAAAATTTAGCTGGGCGTGGTGGTGCATGCCTGTAATCCCTGCTACTCTTGAGGCTGAGGCAGGAGAATTGCTTGAACCCAGGAGGTGGAGGGAGCAGTGAGCCAAGATCACGCCATTGCACTCCAACCTGGGCAACAAGAGTGAAACTCTATCTCAAAAAAAAAAAAATACAGTAACTCATCAAAGGCTAGATAAGGTGCCTTAGTCTATAGGTTCTACAGGAATATTAAAAAGAAGAGACATTTTAAACTGTCAAAGTTAGATAGGATCTTCAAATACTAAAGAGATTAAAGGGCGGCATCATCACTATTTAGCAGATTTCTATCTAGGAATATGCTCATAACTCTGTATAGAAGATAGTAGAAAAAATATAATTTTAACAGTAATTGCCCTTATGCAACAAGGCACACTACAACATACGTCTACTCTTTTGTATGCCAAGGAGCATTGTGTAATATTGGTGTTTACTTTGTTCCTTTGCATTTTGTAATTTGGGTCCTGCCAAATGCCTGCAACACAGGAAATATACGACGAAGGTAAAAGTTCATGGTCATTTGGTAATAAGGATTGTTGGTAAAGCTTGTTTATCCTCTGTCTTTTTATTTCTGTGCAAATATATTGTCCCTATGACAGTCACATGCTGTTCTTGGCTGCTTTAGTACACACAATGATGGGAATCGTTATCAATTATGTAGTCTTTAAAAATGAAGAAAAAGATTATATACAGTTCACCTTGGTCAAGGTAGAGGATAGAGCCTGAAGTTTTTTTTAGTCTCTGAAACTAGAGGAGTGGTTAGGAGCCCAGGCTTTGGAGCTAAGCAGATCTTGTTTTAATTATAGCTTCATCATTGTCTAGCTGTATGATTGGGGCAAGTCATCTAACCTTTTTAAGATAAATTTCCTGACCGGGGGCAATGGCTTACACTTGTAATCCCAGCACTTTGGGAGGCCAAGGCAGGCAGGTCACGGGGTCAGGAGATTGAGACCATCCTGACCAACACAGTGAAACCCCGTCTCTACTAAAACTACAAAAAAAATTAGTTGGGCATGGTGGGACACACCCGTAGTCCCAGCTACTCGGGAGGCTGAGGCAGGAAAATCGCTTGAACCCGTGAAGTAGAGGTTGCCGTGAGCCAAGATTGTACCACTGTACTCCAGCCTGGGAGACAGATGACAGAGCACAACTCCGTCTCAAAGAAAAAAAAAGATAAATTTCCTTATCTGAAAAATGGTACAATAATATCAACTTTAGTAGATTATCACAGTGACTAAGATAATACATGCAAAGTACCTATACAGGGCCTGCGCACATTAAGTTAATGTTTTGAGACCCAATCCTTAGCAGAACCAAAATTTCTGGTAAGTTGAAACCAATGTTCAGGCATGATAGCTTGGCCTATCCTAAATCAGGATGTTTCAGAAAATGCAAATACTGTAGTTCACTATATAAAAAATCATCACTGAAGATGACAAGACAATAAAAGCAACAGAAATACAGAATGACATTTTAAGATATCTGCTTTCACATATTCTCATACCCAGAAGAATGAATGTCTATCATCATCTTTCTTTTGTGGCTCACATGTCAAAAACATAATTTAAAACTACTGCCAGTGAAAACGTTCTTCCTTATATGTGTTGTCTTATATGCAACAATAAAGTCTTAAGTAATTTCAACATTTCTGTGGCATAAAACACTAATATAGAAAGTGCATAAAACACAAGCCAGGTGTGGTGGCTCACATCTATAATCCCAGCACTTTGGGAGGTCAAGGCAGGCGAATCACCTGAGGTCAGGAGTTCAAGGCCAGCCTGGCCAACATGGCAAAACCCTGTCTCTACTAAAAATACAAAACTTAGCCGGGCATAGTGTCGCATACCTGTGGTCACAGCTATTCGGGAGGCTGAGATACGAGAGTCACTTGAGCCAGGAGGCAGAGGTTGCAGTGAGCCAAGACTGCACCACTGTGCTCCAGCCTGGGCAACAGAGCGACAGTCGGTCTCAAAACACACATGTGTAAGCTTCCAGAAGGAGACTTGCTGGGTCACAGGGCACTTCTTTAGCTTTGTTAGATAAATACCAGATTTTTTTCAAATAGATTGTTTTCATGTACACTCCTATTAGCAGAGTGTCAGACACACCATTGCCTCAACACAAAATACTATCATAGTTATAAATTTTGCCATTCTGATTAAGAGTATATAGTCTGATCTCAGTCTGACTTTCATTTATAGTTTCCTAATTACTTACTGAGATTGAGCACATTTACATATATTTATTGGCCACTTGGATTTTTCCTTCATAAAGTACCTGTTTAAGTCTTTTTCCCCACATTTAAAATTCTAAGGTGTTTGTTTGTTTGTTTGTTTGTTTTTGTTTTGAGACAGAGTCTCATTCTGTAGCCCAGGCTGGAGTGCAGTGGCATCATCTCCACTCACTGCAACCTCCACCTCCCGGGTTCAGGTGATTCTTCTGTCTCAGCCTCCCAAGTAGTTGGAATTACAATCACTCACCACCATGTCTGGCTTTTTTCTTTTTCTTTTTTTTTTTTTTTGAGTTTTTTTAGAAGAGACAGGGTTTTGCCATGTTAGCCAGGCTGGTCTCAAATTCCTAACCTCAGGTGATCCACTTGCCTCAGCCTCCCAAAGTGCTGGGATTACAGGCATGAGCCACCATGCCCGGCCTAAAATTCTATTCCTAAGGCCAGGCACCAGTGGCTCATACCTGTTATCTCAGCACTTTGGGAGACTGAGCTGGGAGAATAGCTTGGGCCCAGGAATTCAAGACCAGCCTAGGCAACATAGCAAGACCCATCTCCATAAAAAATTTAAATTTAAATTTTAAAAATTTCTACTTATAACTTATTTAAGTATAACAAATAAAGAGTCCTTTATTATGCATGCTGCAATTATCTTCACTAATTCTGTGGCTTGTCTTTTAGTCTATGTCCTTAACAAAAGTTTTTAATTTTAAAATTGGCAAATGTATCTATCTCTACCCTTTTTGGTATATTGTTTAAGAAATCCTTCCCTTCATTGAAGTTAGAGTAAAGAAAGAGTAAATTATTTTAAAATATGAGGCATTTTAATAGTTCAAATTCATATAAAATTCTGTAGGCTACGTTTATTGTAGGTTCATGTAGATGAAAAGTTTTGTGAGGAGTAGGAGGAAGAGTTAAGATTCATACTAAATGGATCAAGGAATCTCATAGTTGTAAAAAGATCTAGAAAAATAAAGACCTAGCAAAGCCTGTTTTTTGTTTTTTTGAGACAGAGTCTTGCTCTGTCGCCCAGGCTGGAGTGTAGTGAACCAGGCATGACTCACCTAGCAAAGCTTTTATCTCTTCTGCAGAGCCTTTGCTTTCTTGTCATGATTGGTTTTTTACTTTTTTGAAGCATATTCCCTGGTATCAATATATTATCACAGAAACCAAATGACCATTTATTTATAAATTCTTTGATTCTTTATCTACTGAGCACCAGTTTCTGCTCATTGATGTGGAAGATGCAGAGATGAGAAGACAAGCTCCTCAAGGAGCTTAGATCTGGTAAAAGGAAAACGTGTGTGCCAGTAGCTATATCATCTGGTCAAAGGGATGAAGCTCCCTAAGAGGGACCTGTGGGAGCCCTGAAAAGGGGGTGCTGCTCTTCAGTTGGAGGGTTAGAGAAGACTTTATGAAAGAGGTCACACCTGAAACTAATCTTAAAAGATGGGCAGGTTCCGAACAGGCAGAGGTGGCGGAGTGGGCTCTCCAGATGGGAGGGAGAATGCCACAAGCTGAAATTCAGAGACAATCAAAAATGTCCTTGGTTTTTATATCTTAAAGAATGTAGAACAACTCCCTTCTACCTATCTATAAATTCAAGTACTCTAGCTCTCAAAGATGCTTGAAATTATAGGCACATATTGAACCAAGAAGAAGTTCAAGTTATCCTTGTAAGTGCCTACAAAAATAATTTTTTTTTAGAACAAGTCTCACTCTGTCACCAGGCTGGAGTGCAGTGTTGTGAGCTTGGCTCACTGCAACCTCCACCTCCTGGATTCAAGTCATTCTCCTATCTCAGCCTCCAGAGTAGCTGGGACTGCAGGCGCACGCAACCACGCCCAGCTAATTTTTGTATTTTTAGTAGAGACGGGGTTTCACCATGTTGGCCAGGATGTTCTCGATCTCTTGACCTCATGATCCACCCGCCTTGGCCTCCCAAAGTGCTGGGATTACAGGCGTGAGCCCCCGCACCCAGCCCAAAAATATTTTTTAAATTTAATTAGCAGCTGGGGCAGTAGCTAACACCAGTAATTCCAGCACTTTGGGAGGCCATGGCAGACAGATCACCTGAGGTCAGGAGTTTGAGACCAGGCTCACCAACATGGTGAAACCCCGTTTCTATTAAAAATACCAAAAAAAAGTTAGCAAGGCATAGGCGCATGCCTGTAGTCCCAGCTACTCGGGAGGCTGAGGCAGAGGAATCACTAGAACCTGGGACATGGGGGTTGCAGTGAGCCCAGATTGCACCACTGCACTACAGCCTGGGAGGCAGAACAAGACTCCGTCTCCATAAAAAAAAATTATCACTAAAGATATTATCAAAGTATAAATAGAATTGCTTTTTAGTTTCATTTTTGTTGCTTGTTTTACAACTAGTGCTAGCCACTCTTGGCAAAACTGAATTCATTTGGCAGAATTTTCAAGCAAAGCTTTCAATGATTAATCAACAATTAACAGCACTTTTTGGATGAAAATTTTTGTAGGGAATAAGAGATGTGGGCTCTGTCCTCTGAAACCATCCAGGGCATTTGAAACATCCTCTCAGGTCCCATAATGATCACCAGTTTGCTAAGGGAAAAATATTCTATCCCAGCTCTGTAAATAGCTCAGGAACCACTGGGAACCAAAAGGGACTTACTTGCTCTACCAAATAGATGTCCCTCTATAAGACTTCAGACCTCTTTCCCTTAGGTCTACCGTGATTACAGTCTAGAAACCAAAACAAGTTCCACGTGGTCTCACAGCTGGTCTGAAAATAGCAGGACCTATTTTAAATCAAAATGGCCCTCAGAAAATCAGGGACATGGAAGTGTCAGACATCTCAAATTAGGGATCTGACTCTGAAGACCTCCCCAAGAGGTAGGCAGATGCTGACCTTCCAAAGTCTTATTTGGGCATCTGGATGCTGTCTAAAGTTGTTAGCCTTTGACAAACCATCTCCACGTTTGCTTTTTATCTCATTAGACTCCTGAAACCACTCCTCATAGAGCCACTGGAAGGCATTACTCTTCAGTTTCAACCCAACAGTTTCAAAACTCATGCTTAGGCCAGGTGCGGTGGCTCAGGCCTGTGATCCTGGCACTTTGGGAGGACAAGACGGGTGGATCACTTGAGGTCAGGGGTTCAAGACCAGCTTGGCCAACATGGTGAAACTCTGTCTCTACCAAATAATTAGCCGGTGTGGTGGCGCATGCCTGTAATCCCAGCTACTCGGGAGGCTGAGGCAGAAGAATCGCTTGAACCCAAAAGGTTGCAGTGAGCCGCAATCATACCACTGCACTGCACCTGGGTGACAGAGTAAGAATCTGCCTCAAAAAAAAAAAATTAAATTAAATAAAGCTCATGCTTAAAAAGCTTCTGCCCTTTCAGAGGCAATCCCTTTCACACCACAGGAGGAATAGGTTTGACAGTGCTCATGCTTCACTGAAGTAGCTATGGGGGGGTTTGCCTCCCCTATGCCACATGTCTCACGTCTCTGCATCCTGTGTTAAATATCAAGCAGAACGCTGGAAGAGAGAATCCTATTTCAACATACAGGCAATGATTCTCAACCCAGGATTGAGCACTGTAGGTCACACCATCTGAGGACTTTTTTCCTTGACATACACCCCTAACCTACCTACCTCCATCTCCAACCCACCGAGCCTTTGATAAGCCATCTCCTTCCTCTTTCTCCTTCCCCTACTGTCTCAGGATCCATTGATAGAGATACTCTTTCATAATTTGGGGTTGCTGCCAGGAATTGTGTCAGACTGCAGAGGGAGTAACTCCTCACCCACATTCCAAAATATAAAATTCCTTTATATTTTAGAGAAGTCAGGTCAGGAATACATTGAGAAACTGCAGATGGTTAAACATATGTGTCTTCAGTATGGCTCTAGGCAACCTATCTAGCTAAAATTGTCCAAAAATTTAAGGACACATGTCACATTAGAAGAATATGGTAAAATAGACATCAAGGATGCTTCCAGAAAATAAACTCTTTTTGGTTCCACACTCCATACCAAGAGGAACTGTTGGTGGGTTTTTATTATTCAAGGAAAACCAACAGTGAATGCCTTTGATAGCAGGAAGTATCACCAAGTAACCCCCAGGGCCTGAGAAGTCCACACTTCCAAGTCTGTCTCTTCTGGTGATGGTTCCCAAGGGTACTGTGCATCAGGGCCACCTGGGGAGCCTGGTGAAATGAAAATTCCATAGACGTGGAGTGAACCCTGGAATCAACAGGCACCTCAGTGTTTGGAATGCACAGTAAAGTTTGTAAAGCCTGCCGTAGGCCAAACATTACATCTTAGTGCATTCAGAATTGCCCCATCTGCAGTTGGTCTGTAAGCAATCCTGTAAGGTATTCAGCAATCCCTACCCCAACGTGCTCCTGCTTTCTCTTAAAGAAGAATAATTCTACCCTGATCCCTCATTCTCATCTTTGGATCGTTCCAGGCCTGGTTCTTTCATGTGATTCTCCACCTGGATCACACACCTGGAACATGAACCAGAAGGTCTCTTCGCCATTCTTGCGTACCCTGTCCCTTGAATTTGTTTTTCTTTTTTCTTTACTTTTCCTTCCTTCTTTCTTTTAAGATAGGTTCTCTCAGCAGGGCGCAGTGACTCACACTTTTGGGAGGCCAAGGCAGGCAGATCACCTGAGGTCAGGAGTTCAAGATCAGCCTGACCAACATGGAGAAACCCCAACTTTACTAAAACTACAAAATTAGCCAGGCATGGTGGCGCATGCCTGTAATCCCAGCTACTCGGGAGGCTGAGGCAGGAGAATCGCTTGAACACGGGAGGTAGAAGTTGCAGTGAGCCAAGATCGCACCATTGCCCTCCAGCCTGGGCAACGAGAGCAAAACTCCATCACAAAAAAAAAAAAAAAAAAAAGAGGTTTTTATCTCTCTGTCACCATGCTAGAGTTCAGTGGGATGATCATGGCTCACTGCAGCCTCAACCTCCAGGCTCTGGTGATCCTCTTACCTCAGCCTCCCAAGTAGCTGGGAACACAGGCATATGACACCACACTTGGATAAATTTTTTTTTAATGGTTTTGTAGAGACAGGAGTCTCAGTATGTTTCCCAGACTACTCTTAAACTCCTGGACTCAAGGGATCTACCCCCTCAGCTTCACAAAGTGCTGGGATTACAGGCATGAAGACCATGTCTGGCTGTCCCTTGAATTTGCCCTCTGGAAGATATTCTTGATTCTGAAACTTTTCCTCCCTTCCCTTAACTACACCCTATATTTCACTAAATGAATGGAAAAGTGGAAAGAAATTACATTTGTTGTACTTCTAGTGGCAGGCACAATGGGAGGCTCTTCACACATGCTTTTTCTTCACTTATCACTTATCGAGGTCCCTGATAGAAAACTGTCAGAGAATTTAAGGTTTAATAGATTAAAGGTGTCAACTATTAGATACTATGACAGAATTTGGATTTGAACACAGGAACTGTCTGGTTCCAAAGCCATGGCTTTTTCCAGTATACTTCATGCTTCCAAAACATATGGCCAGCCTTTTCTGTACACATGTTAATCCTATCCGTGTACCAAAGCCTCATGATGATTTGTTCCCAAACTTACTATATGATTTATGTAAGTTTTTTGCTCCAATGAGATTAGACTAGAAACAGTCTTTCAAAAATGAAAATAAAAAAGAAGCAGTCTCCTGTTATCACTTTGAGAAAGATTTGATATTTCTCAAAATTCAGTGGTATCAGTAAGGTTGGGATTTTCAAATGGTGTGCAGTTGACATATAACTCTAAAGCCAGAGTTTCAGTGTTGCATTCATTTTCCAGAAAAAGAGCTCAGCATAAAATGCAGCTAATAGTAAGGTTTTGTTGGGGTTTTTTGCATAATAAAAGTCGTAACTGAGCAACATTAGCTACAGACACTCCTCCCCATAAATCCATGGAGACTCTGTGAAAAGCATTTCAGAGGAATACAAACCCCAAGTAGTCTTTGGCAAGGGGTAATTTGCCATGATGATAGTTAAATAAGGAGAATACTGAGTAGCTGACTACAAAGAAGCATCTGAGAGTAAAACTAGCTATAGTTGAAGTCCCTCAATTGAAAATGAATGTAAATTTTTTCACATGTGACAGCCTAAATTGGTCTCTTCCGTTTATAAGGCAAATTTGACAATGCATACCAAGAAGTTTAAATCATAAGCTTTGACCTAATAATCCCACTTCTAAGTATTCATTTCAAGAAAATAATTCGTAAGATGAATACGATACATATTTTTTATAACAGCATCATTTATTTATAACTGGCAAGAAACTGGAAGCAACCTTATATTCCAATAATAAAAGAAAGGTTGAGTACATTTTGATATTTTAATTCTTTGAGTTATTATGCAACCATTAAAAATATGATTACAGTGTACAAACAAAAAAAGAGTGTTCAGTGAAGGGCATAGAAACAAAATATAAATATGCAGTGATTACAGACATGCAAATACACAAGCTGATAAAGACTAATGGGGAAACAAACGAAAATACTGATGTTAGCTTGGTGAGATTACAAGAGTCTTTCAACATTAAAATTGTTTTCTTTTGTAGTGACCGTATTCAGTTTTTTAGGGGTTTTTCTTGTTTTTTCAGATGTGGTTTTTATAGATTTATGTTTTATATTTTTTCCATCACTGGAAGAAAAAGAATTATGTTTTATAATTATTTTCGGTCAGAAGACTATTTTACAAAACTACATATGGAACATTCTAGCCAATTATGAAATATAGAGAATTACTAATTCACAAATACTAATACTATTGTTTTAATTTGCAGTGAAGGGAATTTGGCTACAAAGCAGATCGTATTCCTTCAGAGGCCAGTTATGTGGAATTCAGCTGTTCAAACATCAGATGTGAGTAAAATTGATGTTTTATTAACTGAATGTTACATTGAAGCATTTAATCCTTAAACTCTCATTGTAATTCCAAATGAGGAAGCACGGACATGATATGGAAACAGTCCTCTGAACCAACCTATAAGGAAAATGTGCTAGCAATCAGGCAACATGAAATAGCTCCAAAGGGGATTCTAATATGCCATCTCAAAATATGCCATTTTGGCATGAGGATTATTTTGAGCTGAAGGCAATTAAGAAACAGCAGACACAGGAGGAACTCTCTGTCCTCTATCTTTCTGCTGAAAAACAGGGCATACATTTCACTTTATAAAGCTGACATAAATTTCCATTTGTAAAGGTGTCTAATCACCAGAGACAATTCCTACTGATGAGTCTGCAAAAACAAACCTTACTAAAATAAGCTTGATCTTCCATTAGTTTACCCCATGTATTTGCCTTCTCACAATTTACTTCCCCAGAAGCCCAAACTCCTTTTCTTTTGTCTAGTCACCTGTCCACAACTTATCACCCTTTGTTAAAATGGTATATAAACTCCCAGATCTTCTACACCAAACTGCCTCATAGAGGTTTTGCTACTTTTCTGTGGAGACACTGTGTGCATCGAAAATAAACCTTTTCTCCTATTGATATGTCTTTTGTCAGTTTAATTTGTAGTTCTCAGCTACTGAACCTAAGAGGATAAAGGAACAGTTTTTTCTGCCCCTACAGTTCTAACCCTTGAGAATGAATGTGCCTGATCTTGCAACATATCCATGCAACCTTGGCTATCTTGACCTTTGGCAACACTTTTCTTTTATACTATCTTCTCAAGTCTATATTTTTTCAGCACTTTGCTGAAGGGCTATTCTGAGCCTCAAGTGACCTTGTTCTTACTGGATGCACAGCTAGAATACAATGATTGAATGAGGCAATCTGTGTATTAATAAAGCATAACTTGCAAAACAAGAAATTTGCAAATGGACCAGAAAACTATTTAAAGTGATTCTTTTTTTGTACCTAAATCAAGAAAACATTGTTTTATGTTTTGGGGCAAAGCTGCAGATATTTGAAAAGAGAAAACATTATTTAGCAAATTTTAAAATTATCTAAACTATCAAAGAGCTAGACTGACTGTGTGTATAATACAGCCATGTTCAATTGTCTCACATTAGTTTTGGAAAGAGGCTGGCTGGCTCAGTAGGTAAACAGGTAGAGAGGTAGAGAGGTGGATGGGAAGATGGAGAGGCAGGAGAATAGAATGACCAAGTACATGGATATTAGAAAGATCACATTAAAACCCACAGGTGAGTACTGTACCCCTCCCTCCGCAACAATGAGATTGACTCAAGTGCATGTGTTTATTAAGAAATATTCTGGGCCAGATGCAGTGGTTTATGCCTATAATCCAAGCACTTTGGGAGGCCAAGGTGAGTGGATCGCCTGAGGTCAGGAGCTCGAGACCAGCCTGGCCAACATAGTGAAACCCCATCTCTACTAAAAATACCAAAAATACACCCAACTGGGCATGGTGGCAGGTGCTTATAATCCCAGCTACTTGGGAGGCTGAGGCAGGAGAACTGCTTGAACCCAGGAGGGGGAGGTTGCAGTGAGCCGAGATTGTGCCATTACACTCCAGCCTGGGCCACAAGAACAAAATTTCTTCTCAAAAAAAAAAAAAAGAAAGAAAGAAAGAAAGAAAGAAATATTCTGTCTAGGCCGTGCACAAGGGCTCACACCTGTAATCCCAACACTTTGAGAGGCTAAGGTGGGAGAATTACTTGAACCCAAGAGTTTGAGACCAGCCTGGGAAACACTGGTAGACCCTGTATCTACAAAAAAATAAAAAATAAATTAGCCAAGCATGGTGGCACATGCCTGTAGTCCCTGCTACTTGGGATACAGAAGTGAGAAGATCACTTGAACCCAGGATTCAGCGCTGCAGTGAGCTGTGATAGTGTCACTGCATTCCAGCCAGGATGACAGAGTGAGACCCTGTCTCAAAAAAAATTAAATAAATAAAAGAAATATTCTGCCTAAAAGAAGCAAAGGTGGGTATATGTAGAGAATGGCCAGAAAAAGTTATCCTTTCTTTTTCCCCCAAAGCAAACTTCTCATCAAGTCACAACCTCTTTATTCTTTCTTTTTTTTTTTTTAACATTCTACAAATGGCCATTATTTTTAGGAAAAATCATCAGAATTCACAGCCTCATGGAGTTTTGATTTACTGAGGGCCATGGTTATGTTTGTGAAAATATAAGATCAAAATCCAGCTACTTCAGAGTCTCTTTTACTTAATATTAGATATCAAGTTTTTAATTCCCTGAAAATACTTAGGCCCTTTTTGTTTATCATATTTTACTTTTTTATGAGACAGGGACTCCCTGTGTTGCCCAGTCTGGTCTCAAACTCCTGAGTTCAAGTATAATTATTCCACCTTAGCCTCCCAAGTATTGGGGTTACAGGTGCTCACCACTGTACCCAGCCCCCTTTTTTGTTTAACTTTAGATATATCCAGTAGTCTCTAGTCATAACTTTTCTTTGGGTAATCTTTACATTTCACTGTAATATAAAATTACTGGTTCATTTACATAATGGGAAGTATATAGAGTTGATTTGTATCAATGACAAATCTAATAATAATTATAACTTACAATTCTGCTTCTAAATGGATTTACTATTTCTTCATTTGACAAATGTTTAATTTTTCTAGTAAGAAATCTCAGGATCTTGAGATTATTTCAGGGCAGAACAGGTAGGTAGGAGGCAAAGTGTCTAACAGCTATAACAGAAAGCTGATTTGCAAATTCTTTCAGTTTTTACTTAAGGAAATATTTCTTACTATACTTCAAAATGGTAGTAACACTTTTGGGAAAGTAAACTCTTAATATCACTATAGAGTTAATTTATTACCAAAAAAGTAATTCAGCTATCTCATATATATTTATGAAAGTTGTATTTATAATATGCCTTGAAAAAATTTAGGCAGTCACAGATCCATAAAAGCACTCTTCTTTGTCAATACCTTGAAATCAGTTATTGTTTCAAAGGGGTTGATGGGATTGCTTCATTTATAAAGTCTTTCAAAGAATTTTTTCAAAGACGTTTAGTTTTAAAAACAGTTGCTAGATATTTCAGACATTACAAGTGTTGTCCTAGGATTGTCAGTGCATTTTCATTTTCATTAAACAATAAATTTCATGGGGAGTCTGACCTTTGAAAAAATTTCTCTTGTTTCTTTTACTAAGACTAATGTCAAGAAATATAAGACTTTTTCTATCCAATTTCACTCACCACAGAACAGTACTGTTACATTCAACAAACCCATTTCATGCCCTTGTTGTGGGGGAGGAAATTGAGAATTGCACAATGAAGAAAGCATATCGTTGAAATGTTTTCTTCTGAAGTTATGGAGACCTTTACTTTTGGAATTTGTTTTATATTTCACAGATATATCTTATGCAATATTCTAGATACTTATGAATGTTTTTAAACATGAAAAATGTCATTTCAAAATATTTAGACTCTCATTTACTGCCTCAGTTTTCTCTAAGCTATTAAGAGATAATTCATTTTAGTAAAACTAGAAAACTATTAGAGAAAAAACATAGGAGAAAATCTTCGTAAAGTGGAGTTAGGCAGAGTTTTTAGGAGCCAGGTGCAGTGGCTCACACCTGTAATCTCAGCATTTTGGGAGTCTGAGGCAGGAGGATCACTTGAGTCCAGGAGTTTGAGACCAGCCTGGTCAGCATGGCAAAACTCTGTCCCTACAAAAAATACAAAAATTAGCTGGGCATCGTGGCAAGCACCTGTAATCCCAGCTACTTGCGGGGGTGAGGCAGGGGGATTGCTGGAACCTAAGGGGTTGAGGCTGCAGTGAGTCATGATTATACCACTATACTCCAGCCAGAGAAACAGAGTGAGACCTTGTCTCAAAAAAAAAAAAAAAAAAAAAAAACAGTTTTTACACAGAACACCAAACGCATAATCTATTTAAAAACTGAAAAATAGACTTCATCAAAATATAAAACTTTTTTTCTGTAAATGACATTGTTAACAGAAAGAAAAGACAAGCCACAAACTGGGAGAAAAAAAACTCAGAAATTATATACATGGCAAACGACTTTACCCAGAGGGTATCAAGAAAAGACTCTTATAATTCAGGAGTAAGAAAACAATTAGTTAAAAAACATTTAAAAGACTGGAACACCTCACCAATGAGGATATGTAAATGAGAAATAAATACATGAAAAGATACTTCAATCACTAGTCATTAGGGGTGGGCAAATGCAAACTCATAGAGATATCATACACCTATTAAAATGGTTAAAATAAAAAATAGTGACAATACCAAGAACTAGGGAGGATGAGGAGCAATCAGAACTCTCATACACACCTGCTGGGAATGCAAAATGCTATATCCACTGTATTAGTCCATTTCCACGCTGCTGATAAAGACACACCTGAGACTGGGCAATTTACAAAAGAAAGAGGTTTAACTGGACTCACAGTTCCATGTGGCTGAGGAGGCCTCACAATCATGGTGGAAGGCGAGGAGGAGCAAGTCACATCTTATGTGGATGGTGGCAGGCAAAGAGAGAGCTTTTGCGGGGGAACTCCATTTTTTTTTAAATTACTATTTTTTTTTAATTAAGATGGGGTTTCACCATGATGGCCAGGCTGGTCTTGAACTCCCAACCTCAGGTGATCCACCCACCTCGGCTTCCCAAAGTGCTAGGATTACAGGCGTGAGCCACCGCGCCTGGCCAGGAACTCTTTTTAAAACTATCAGAACTTGTGAGGCTTATTCACTATCATGAGAACAGCATGGGAAAGACCTGTCCCTGTGATTCAATTCCCTCCCACCGGGTCCCTCCCACAACACATGGAAGTTATGGGAGCTACAAGATGAGATTTGGTTGAGGACACAGCCAAACCTTATCATCCACACTGGGAAACAGTTTGGCAGCTTCTTATGAAGTTAAACAGACACTTACCATATGACCCAGCAGTCCCTGTCTTGGGTGTTTACCCTAGAGAAATAAAAACTTACATTCACAAAAAAACCCTACACACAAATATCTGTAGCAATTCTATTTATAATCGCCTCAAACTGGAAACAACCCAAATGTCTTCAACAAGTGAGTGAATAAGCAACAGTGGTACATCCATACAATTAAATACTCAGAAATAAAAAGGACTGGGCACGATGACTTACATCTGTAATCCCAGCACTCTCGGAGGCCAAGATAGGTGGATGGCCTTGAGGCCAGGACTTTTGAGACCAACTTGGGCAACTTGGAACCCTGTCTCATAAAAAAGTAAAATAAGATAAAGTCTGTTTCTACAAGTAAAAAATAAAAATAAATAGGAATAAACTTACTGATACACATAACTTGGATTAATCTTAAAGGCATTTTGATGAATAAAAGAGCCAGCCTCAAAAGATTACAGACTGTATAATTCTATTTAAATGACATGCTCAAGAAGACAAAACTATAGTGCAGAGAATAAAAATTGTTTCCAGGGATTAGGGCTGGTGAAAGGGTGTGATACAGGGATATATAGGGGAGTGTTCTGGGGTGGTTGAACTGTTCTGTGTCGCAAATGTGGTTAAATCTATACACATATTAAAATTCATAGAACTGTACATCCCAAAGTCACTTTTACTGTATGATAATCTAAAAAATAAAATGTCAAAGGATCATTTGCTCTTTAAATTGCATATACTATATTTTTTGTGTCTTTATCCTTCAGTAAAGACTGTCCTTGGGTCATGGAATGCTTATGAAGCTTAGTGAAGTTGTTAACTTCTCTTTTCTCTGTGTGGTGTCGAAAGGCCAGGGTCTTTTTATCTTGCTGTTCCTTTCATCTATTTTTATTTTTCTTTATTTTGGGGAGAGGCCTCTAAATGGATTCAAGGAAATGATAGCTATGCTGAGTAGGGTAAAAGACTCTAATCAGGACTTTATCTCCATCTGTTAAATGTGCTTTTCAAGTTTTCTTCCAAGACCTTTCTTAATTTTTTGTTTCTTTTGAAGACTCAAATAAAATTCATCAGATTTTTTGTATTACCTAAAAATCTCTATTTCAGTTAAATTTTTGAGTCCATACTTCCCCTTGATACTTATTTACAAGAGATAAAAAGTCACTTAAAGAATTTGGTTGCCACTAACTCAGAGTCAGGTTCTCACTCAGTGGTGGCCTCCAGAGTAGACAACAAACTCTGAAATGGATTCCAGGGAACTGGAGTGCAGGGAGAGACACAGCCTCAGCTACACTCTCCAAGCCCCCATTTCCACGTCTATAAAATATGGCCAACGTTAGGACATGCCACAGAGCTCTCAGGAGATTCAGTTAGAAAACATATGTAGATGTGTCTGGCACAGTGCCTAGTAATATGAGATGTTGCTACTTTTTTCATAGAAATATTTTTATTTCAATACCAGATGATTAAGCACTACTAACTATACGGAGAAACTGAAGAAAAATCTGGACCCTACAAATGAGCCCCCATTTTCTCCAGCTAAAAATTACCTTCAGCTAGTATAGAGAAGAGCAGTGGGCCAGTCATGGTGGCTCTCACCTGTAATCCCGGCACTTTGGGAGGCCAAGGCAGTTGGATAGCTTAAGCTCAAGAGTTTAAGACTAGCCTCAACAACATGGTGAAACCCCGTCTTTACAAAATATACAAAGATTAGCCAGATGTGGTGACACACGCCTGTAGTCGTACCTATGTGGGAGGCTGAGGTGGGAGGATCCCTTGAGCCCAGGAGGTAGAGATTTCAGTGAGCCATGAGCATGCCTCTGCACTCCAGCCTGGATGACAGAGACCTTGTCTCAAAAAAAGAAAAAAAAATGTAGTATATTGATATTTTTTGATGTTCTAAAACACACTCACAGCCATGCACAAATACGCATATATAAGGCAAATATGGCAAACTATTAACAAGTGTTGAATGAGGTGGTAGGTACATGGGTGTTTATTATACTATCCTTTAAACTTTCTGTATACTTGAAGTTTTTCATTACTGAAAAATTGGGGCAATTATTTTAAGTTAAAAAGCATGACTGGGAGTGGTAGCTCACGCCTGTAATCCCAGCATTTTGGGAGGCCGAGGCAGGTGAATAACCTGAGGTCAGGAATTTGAGGCCAGCCTGGCCAACTTGATGAAACCTTGTCTCTACTTAAAATACAAAAATTGGCCAGGCATGGTGGTGGGCACCTGTAGTCCCAGCTACTGGGGAGGCTGAGGCAAGAGAATCACTTGAACCCAGAAGGTGGAGGTTACAGTGTGCTGAGATGGCCCCACTGCACTCCAGCCTGGACAACAGAGCAAGACTCCATCTCAAAACAAAACAAAAAAAAAAAAAGCATTAGCCACCAACAAGTTTTTTCTGTGCTAATAGTTAATTAGTAAATAATTAGTTACTAAGCTGCCCCAACAAAAAGACCCAGTGGAAACAGGCTTAAATACAAAGGAAGAGTTTTCTCTCTCTTGTAATAGTCTAAAGCTGGGCAGGCACCCTAGGGTGAATAACGGCTCTACCTGATGACTGATCTGCCCTGCCATCCTCAACATACGGCTCTTGCCTCAGGACTGCTACTTCAGTTGTTACCATGTCCAGCCAGGGAGAATCAGAAAAGAGGAATTCCAAGCATGCTTCTAAAGCAATGACCCCTAAGTCATAGACCTCATTTCTTCTTATATTTCTTTGGCTTGAACTTATTTTTGTCACCACATGTATGTGCAAGGGGGTCTGGGAAATGTAATCTGGCAACCGCATGCTGGTAGCATGGTGAAATACCATATGCCCAGCTAAAAACTGTGGGGTGTTACAGGAGGAAGGGTTCTGTTATTGAAAGAAATACGGAGGTGTGGCTGGCAAGATGGCCGAATAGGAACAGCTCCGATCTGCAGCTCCCAGCAAGATCGACACAGAAGACGGGTGATTTTTGCATTTCCAACTGAGGTTCCCGGTTCATCTCATTGGGACTGGTTGGGTGCAGCCCAGGATAGGGTGTTGCTTCACCTGGGAAGTGCAAGAGGTCAGGGGATTTCTCTCCCCTAGCCAAGAGAAGCCATGAGAGACTGTACCAGGAGGAATGGTGCCTTCCAGCCCAGATACTGCGCTTTTCTCCTGGTCTTCGCAACTGGCAGACCAGGAGATTCCCTCCAGTGCCTATGCCACCAAGGCCCTAGGTTTCAAGCACAAAACCGGGCATCCGTTTGCACAGACACTGAACTATCTGCAGGAGGTTTTTTGGTTTTTTTTCATACACCAATGACACCTGGAATGCCAGTGAGACAGAACTGTTCACTCTCCTGGAAACGGGGCTGAAGCCAGGGAGCCAAGTGATCGGGCTTGGCCCTCAGGGAGCCCAGCAAGCTAAGATCCAGATCCACTGGCTTGAAATTTTCACTGCCAGCACAGCAGACTGAGGTTCCACTGGGACGCTCAAGCTTGGTGGAGGGAGGGGCATCTGCTATTGCTGAGGCTTGAGTAGGTGATTTTACACTCACAGTGTAAACAAAGCCATCAGGAAGCTCGAACTGGGCGGAGCCCACTGCAGCTCAACAAGGCCACTGCAGCCAGACTGCCTCTCTAGATTCCTCCTCTCTTGGCAGGGCATCTCTGAAAAAAAAGGCAGCAGCCCCAGTCGGGGATTGATAGATAAAACCTCCATTTCCCTAGGAAAGAGCACCTAGGGGAAGGGGTACCTATGGGCACAGCTTCAGCAGACTTAAACGTCCCTGCCTGACAGCTCTAAAGAGAGCGGTGGATCTCCAGTACAGTCCTCAAGCTCTGCTAAGGGACAGATTAACTCCTCAAGGAGGTCCCTGACCCCTGTGTCTCCTGACTGGGAGACACCTCCCAGTAGAGGCTGACAGACACATTATACAGGAGAGATCTGGCTGACATCTGGTGGGTGCCCCTCTAGGACAAAGCTTCCAGAGGAAGAGGCAGGCAGCAATCTTTGCTGTTCTGCAGCCTCCACTGGTGATACCCAGGCAAACAAGGTCTGGAGTGGACCTCCAGCAAACTCCAGCAGACCTGCAGCAGAGGTGCCTGACTGTAAGAAGGAAAACTAACAAATAGAAAGGAATAGTATCAACATCAACAAAAAGGAAGTCCACTCAGATATGCCATCCAAAGGTCACCAACATCAAAGACCAAAGGTAGATAAATCCACAAAGTTGGGGAGAAACCAGCATAAAAAATTTCAGGCCAATATCCCTGATTGATGTGAAAATTCTCAATGAAATACTGACAAACCAAATCCAGCAGCACATCAAAAAGCTTATCTATCACAATTAAGTCAGCTTCATCCCTGGGATGCAAGGCTGGTCCAACATATGCAAATCAATAAACGTAATCCATCACATAAACAGAACCAATGATAAAAACCACATGATTATTTCAATAGATGCAGAAAAGGCCTTCAACAAAATTTAACAGCCCTGCATGCTAAAAACTCTTAATAAACTAGGAATTGATGGAACGTATCTCAAAGTAATAAGAGCTATTTATGACAAACCCACGGCCAATATCATACTAAATGGGAAAAAACTGGCAGCATTCCCTTTGAAAACCGGCACAAGACAAAGGATGCCCTCTCTCACTACTCCCATTCAACATAGTATTGGAAGTTCTGGCCAGGGCAATCAGGCAAGACAAAGAAATAAAAGGTATCCAATTAAAAAAAGAGGAAGTCAAATTGTCTGTTTGCAGAAGGCATGATTGTTTATTTAGAAAATCCCATCCTTAGCCCAACTTCAGGAAAGTCTCAGGATACAAAATCAACGTGCAAAAATCACAAGCATTCCTATACACCAATAATAAATACACAGAGAGCCAAATCATGAATGAACTCCCATTCTACAAAGGGAATCAAATACCTAGGACTACAAATTACAAGGGGTATGTAGGACCTCTTCCTTGAAGAGGTCTTACAAACCACTGCTCAAGGAAATAAGAGAGGATACAAACAAATGGAAAAACATTCCATGCTCATGGATAGGAAGAATCAATATTGTAAAAATGGCCATACTGCCCAAAGTAATCAATAGATTCAATGCTATCCTCATCAAGCTACCATTGACTTTCTTCACAGAATTAGAAAAAAAAAAAAACTACTTTAAATTTCATATGGAACCAAAAAAGAGTCTGCATAGCCAAGAAAATCCTAAACAAAAAGAATAAAAGAGCCATCACACTATTTGACTTCAAACTACAGGCTACAGTAACAAAAACAGCATGTTACTGGTACCAAAACAGAGATATAGACCAATGGAACAGAACAGAGGCCTCAGAAATAACACCATACATCTACAACCATCTGATCTTTGACAAACCTGACAAAAGCAAGCAATGGGGAAAGGATTTCCTGTTTAATAAATGGTTTTGGGAAAACTGACTAGCCATATGCAAAAAGCTGAAACTCAATCCCTTCCTTACACCTTATACAAAAATTAACTCAAGGATTAAAGACCTAAACATAAGATCTAAAACCATAAAAACCCTAGAAGAGAACCTAGGCATTATCATTCAGTACACAGGCATGGGCAAATACTTCATGACTAAAACACCAAAATCAATGGTGACAAAAACCAAAATTGACAAATTGGATCAAATTAAAGAGCTTCTACACAGCAAAAGAAACTATCATCAGAGTGAACAGGCAACCTACAAAATGGGAGAAAATTTTTGCAGACTCTTCATTTGACAAAGGGCTAATATCCAGAATCTACAAGGAACTTGAACAAATTTATAAGAAAAAACTGACCAGTGCCCCAGTGCAGGGAAAAAACTGCCATTCTCAAATTTTGTACCTTTTCTGAGGATGAATCTGTCAGGTTCCACTGCATATATTAAATTCAACAAATTTGGTGAATAGAAATAAACAGGAAAAGAACCGAAGAGCTGATATTTGAACTTGATGAATATCAAATGCATTTCCACCAGATGCCAATGGGAAACGTGACAAACACCAAACTGTGTCCAACTTGGGACCGTGAAGGTGGGCCTTTGTTGAGGAAGGACCTACTGTTGACCTTCTGATATATGAGACAGTCTCAGTTAATTTAGAAAGTTTATTTTGCCAAGGTTGAAGACTCAAGCCCATGACACAGCCTCAGGAGGTCCTGAGGACATGTGCCCAAGGCAGTCAGAGCACAGTTTGGTTTTATACATTTTAGAGAGACATGAGACATCAATCAACATATGTAAGATGAACTTTGGTTGCGTAGGAAAGATGGAACTAAAACTGGGAGGGGGCTTCCAGGTTATAGGTAGATTAGAGACAAGTGGTTGCATTCTTTTGAGTTTCCAATTAGCCTCTCCAAAAGAGGCAATCAGATATGCATTTATCTTAGAAAGCAGAGGGGTGAATTTGAATAGAATGGGAGGCAGGTTTGCCCTAAGCCATTCTCAGCTTGACTTTTACTTTAGCTTAGTGATTTGGGGCTCCCAAGGTTTATTTTCCTTTCACAACTTTTTCCCTTAAACTTGCCCAACTCCAGTAACTTGGCCAAGAAAAAGATGAGCTGCCTCTGAGCTGCCAATACACTCCTTTCTATGCAACCCCCTGGGGCTGCCTCTTCCTGTACAAATAATGTTATAAACGGCATTACATTCCACAGTAGCTCACAAAATCTACCTTAATAAAGCTGTTTGTTTACTTTGTATATTTGCTGTAAAAACCAGTAGAAAATACCCCGGTATTTTATACACTACATTTCAACAGACAAATCATTAACAAACTTTTGTAAGATCAGCCTGGGCATTCGATTTCTATGATTTTTCTAAGAATTTTATAATTTTAGCTCTTACATTTAGGAAAATGCAATTCTAGGTCCCAACTAACATATAAATGAATGTTCAGTAAATGGGTTCTTTGTAAACTGGGAAATTACTGTGATTTTTAAATGTATCTTTCAATCTATATTCAGTTTTATGTGCCCAGGAGTATATGATCATGTTCTCTATATCTGCCATGTTATCAGTGTTAAATAAGCTTTTAAAAGGGCCAGTGGCTCACACCAGTAATCCCAGCACTTTGGGACGCAGAGATGGGCAGATCACCTGAGGTCAGGAGTTCAAGACCAGCCTGGCCAACATGGTGAAACCCTGTCTCTACTAATAATACAAAAATTAGCTGGGCATGGTGGTGCATGCCTGGAATCCCAGCTACTCAGGAAGCTGAGGCAAGAGAATTGCTAGAACCAGGGAGGCAGAGACTACAGTGTGCTGAGATTGCACCACTGCATTCCAGCCTGGGCAACAGAGCAAGACTCTATCAAAAAAAAAAAAAAAAAAAATCTCTTAAAATGAAATCCCATCAGAAGTCTGAACATCACAAGTTAAGCAGCTAATTATCCTTGTGCTTTCCTTTTATTGACTTAGCTACCTTATTTCTTTCATATATATATATATGTATGTATATATATAAAGACCTGAGATCTCACTATGTTGCCTAAGCTGGCCTCAAACTCCTGGTCCTAAGCAATCCTCCCATTTCAGTCTCCTGAGTAGCTGGGACTATAGGCTCATGCCACTTCGCTCAGCTAGATACTTTATTTTGACTTAAGTTTCCTGGGCAGAGACTGTGTCCCCTTTATTCTGGACTAAACCAAGAGCATTCTCTGCCCTCAGTAAATATTTATTAGCAAAAACATCTACAGATGATCAGAGAGTCTGAATGAGTTGAATTGAATTATTGAGCATTTATACTGTGTCAGGCAGAAGCAGTTTGCAGCAGGACAAAAGGAAAGGGTCCACTTCACCCTTGAAGACATTCTAGACACTCGCTCAAAATAAACTAAGTCTGAATTATCCGTGTGTATTCGTCTGTTCTCACACTGCTAATGAAGACACACCCATGACTGGATTATATATAAAGGAAAGAGGTTTAATTGACTCACAGTTCCACGAGGCTGGGGAGGCCTCACAGTCATGGCGGAAGGTGAATGAGGAGCAAAGTCGCATCCTACATGGTGGCAGGCAAGAGAGAGCATGTGCAAGGGAACTCCCCTTTATAAAACCATCAGAGCTCATGAGACTTATTCACGGGATAAAACCCACCCCGATGATTCAACTACCTCCCACTGGGTCCCTCCCGCAACACATGGGAATTACAGGAGCTACAATTCAAGATGAGATTTGGGTGGGGACACAGCCAAACCATATCACTGTGACTCCTCTGTGCAGCCTGTGCCTACATGAAATGGGTGTAAGGTAGCCATTGAAGTGCCTTTTCTGCTGTATAGATCCCAAGTATCACTAAGAAGAAAATGGTATGAGTATTTCTACCTTGCTTTGTTCTCCCAAAGTATGATTTCAACAAATTTATTTCCTTAGAGATGTCCTTGAGGGCCGAGATGTGTACATAACTTAACTGCCAATGAGAATGATGTGCCAGGAACCTACAGAGAGTTGCAAAACAGGGAGAACGGAGTTCACTTGTATTTGGGTGGAGAGGGGAATGTGAAGGTGGCCCTGAGCTGGTCGTTGAAGATGAACAGGATTTTGAAGAGTGGGGGGTGGGGGGGTGGCAGGGGAGGGGGAGGGTGGGAGGAAGGACATTCCAGGAGGCAGAAAGGCAGCATATGTTAGAGCAGAGGGACAGGAAACACCCATCTTTTTAACTCCTGGTCACCAACGTCTTGTGTTTCAGAAGAAAGCCAGCCGCCACATAAAAGGTGAAGACAAGAACAAAGCCACCAGTAGGAGCATCGGATTAGACACAACCGCATCACAACCTGCAGAGAGCAGACACCCACCCGAGGAGTGCCCCCTTTCTCCCTCCAGGGAATGCTGGACAAAGGAGGGGAGGCTGGCACAGCACAACAGCTTCTCTGGGTTCAGCAGCAGCGACAGTGTCCTCCGGGAATTAGATGACGGACAGTTTGATCAGGAAGATGGAGTGACTCAGGTCACTTGTATGTGAGCCATGAGGTGAAGCAAAGGAAGGCTCTGTATATAATTGTTAAAATCACTGCCAACTGACCTTATTGTATTACTTTCTCTGCATTTATGTAATATTTTTGAATTTTTCCAGACTCAGTCTTTCCTCTAATCTATGTAAACTTTGGCACAACCTCCCCAACAAGGAAGAGTAACCAACATATTTATACATTTAGAATCATATTTACATGTCTCTCAACTAAAACATCTGGTTAAACAGATGTCCCATTTGGTTACTACATGATAATCTATTTCAGCTTATGAATGTACAAAGTAGACTTTTCTTACAATTCTTGTTAAGGAGATTGAATATCTCAATCAGTGTTTTACCTAATTAGAGAGGGTTCTCAGGAAGTTACAGTCTTATTTAAGCTGAAAAATAATCTCTCTCTCTCTCTTCTTTCTCTCTCTCTCTCTCTCTCTCTCGAACACACACACACACACACACACACAGAACTAATTAGTGAAAATAAATACCTATTTCCCAAATATAATAATTAATCCATGTTTTATCTTTAATTATAGCATGTATATACAAAGCAAGCCCCTATATGTTAAAGTATTTTTTGAAAAAAATCTTTTTTATATTGTCTTTGCTTTTAAAGGGTCACCATGTCACCAACCCTGTACTGATTCATTGCAAGTAAACGTTATTGCTCCTAATAGCCTAAAAATGCAGACAGCAAAGCAGCATCTCTTAAAATTCAATATGAAAAGAACCCATAATCTCAACATATAAATACCTTAGTAGACAATAAGATTTAATTTGTTTACTTAAGTGCAAATACTATGAAGAGGAAAAACATCAATTTCAAGTGGAAACTGAAGTCTTTTACATCAGTCTAGATTTGAATTCTGCTTTTACTGACTTGCTAAATCCTGCAGAATGTTGAAATCTAGAATTTTCAATCCAGTAGGAGTAGAAACATCTCATAGCACATGTAATATGTATGATAACCTATTTGTTTCATCTTGCTTTTCTTTTCCCTTCTAATAGAGGTGGCTCTACCTTGACCCAGTCTTTAACAATCTTTAAAATTCTGCAAAATAGAGGATTTTCATTTATCTATGAAAGGCTTACTTTGAAAGATGGAACCTTCAAGTGAGTTACAACTTACTCTATCATTGATAAATTCAGCCTATTATCTATTTTTATTAACATTGATGTTGACATTGTAAGATTTTAATAATAAAACATCATTTATATTGGGTTATTGTTTTATTGAACACAAATATTTATATGTTTTGGTTTTTTTGTTTTTGGGTTTTTAATTTTTTAATTTTTTTATTTTTTTGAGACAAAGTCTTGCTCTGTCACCCAGGCTGGAGTGAGTGGTGCAATCTCAGCTCACTGCAGCTTCCGCCTCCTGGGTTCAAGCGATTCTCCTGCCTCAGCCTCTGGAGTAGCTGAGACTACAGGTGTGTGCCACTTACCCAGCTTATTTTGTATTTTTAGTAGAGATGGGAATTCACCACATTGCCCAGGCTGGTCTCAAACTCCTGAGCTCAAGCAATCCACCCCTGTCAGCCTCCCAAAGTGCTGGGATTATAGGTGTGAGCCACCATGCCTGGCCCTCATGTTTTATACATATAACAGATATATATTACATGTTATCAATGATATATATAAACTAAGTCAATCTCCATGAATTGCTGATAAAATTAACAGGAATTATTCCACTTTTATCATCCAGAAGTACAGTATAAAAGAATTTAAGAATATTCTGCTCAGTTTTATTCTATAGAAATAGGTATCAACAATATTTGCAGAAATGGTTTTTGACTTTTAGATGGACTTGAGTTCCATAGTCAAAAGTTAGTGGATTTTTGGTAGAAACAGTCAAATGCTTCCAGAGTCCACAAAATACAATGAAGTTAGGAAGCACAAAGAACAAATTAGAAAGATCCATTTTTCCCAATGCCAGGGTCTATGAGAGGTAGAGACTCCTTTATCATTCAGTCCATATACATAGGGGATTGGAAGCAGTCAATTAAAAAACAGAGATAGAAATTTATATTTGACTAAGAAAAAACTCAGAAATATAGCAATAGGTTTTGTTTTTTTTTTGAGACAGAGTCTCACTCTGTCACCCAGGCTCCAGTCTCAGCCCACTGCAGCCTCCCAGGTTCAAGTGATTCTCCTGCCTCAGCCTCCTGAGTAACAGGGATTACAGGCATGAACCACTATGCCCAGCTAATTTTTGTAATTTTAGTAGAGATTGGGTTTTATCATGTTGGCCAGGCTGGTCTTGAACTCCTAGCTTCAAGCAATCCACCTGCCTTGGCCTCCCAATGTACTGAGATTACAGGCATGAGCCACTGCTCCCAGCCAAGCAATCGCTTTTTTCTTTTCTTTTTTTTTTTTTTAAAAAGACAGGGTTTCACCATGTTGGTCAGGCTGGTCTTGAACTCCCGACCTCAGGTGATCTGCCCGCCTTGGCCTCCAAAGTGCTTGGATTACAGGCGTGAGCCACCACGCCCGGCCGCAATCGCTTTTTTAAAAAATTCATGTAACCATACTTTTTCATTTTTTCTTCCCTCCCTTCTCAGTTTATTTTTAATCTGAGTTATTTCTTCTTATTAAAATAACTTTTATTAAAATTAACTTTCTAGTCTGTCATATCCTCAAAACCTATTTTAGAAGCATTTGCTCCAACAATTACCCTTATGTTAGGTGATGAATTTGTATGATAGTGAATAATTTATGACCAAGTAGTTCTAGAGCATTTTAAATATGCATAAATAGTTCTGAGTCTATTCTTTAAAAAAAACAACAAGGCCGGGCGTGGTGGCTCATGCCTGTAATCCCAGCACTTTGGAAGGCCGAGGTGGGTGGATCACAAGGTCAGGAGTTCGAGACCAGCCTGGTCAATGTTATGAAACCCTGTCTCTACTAAAAATACAAAAGTTAGGCGTGGTAGTGGGCACCTGTAGTCCCAGCTACTCAGGAGGCTGAGGCAGGAGAATTACTTGAACCAGGGTGGTATAGGTTGCAGGGAGCTGAGATTACACCACTGTACTCCAGCCTGGGCAACAGAGCAAGACTCTATCTCAATTTTTTTTTAATTTTAAATTTCTGTTAATCAACACCTGTAATTTAAGAAATGGCAGGCCACAGACTAGGAGACTATATTTGCAAAGCATATATGACAGAGGATTCATATCACAAATATAGAAACAACTCCTCTAAAATCATAAAGAGATACAACACCTAATTATAAATGGGAAAAAGGCTTAAACAGACACTTCACAGAAGAAAATATACAGACCTCTGCTTCTAGAAAGATGGAATAGATTCCTCCCATCATCTATAACTAAAAACCCTGAACACTGAATGTAAAACAAACATAAGAAGACCAGTGGTCAGTTCCCTGGTTTTATTTTTGCCTCATATATCTCAGACTTGGAGCTGAAAATGCCAGCAACTTGGAAATACTAATGTTCCAGACAAAAAATCTCCGGCAAAAGCCTAGTAAGACCAAATATTCAGACAATAACCACTCTACTCCAGCCAAATGCCACAGAAGAACCTGTGGCCCCAACCCCATCTACACCAGCAAAAGCCAAGTGGGGAGCCCAGATTTCCACCCTCAAGAGACTATAACAAGGAGCCCTAACACCCCATCAAGATGATGACAGAGAGGGATGAGTAAAGAGCTGGAACTTTCATTCCCACTGGACAGTAACAAGCCCCCCAACCCTCACGCCACAGTGTCAGTGGAGATTGTGCAGGGAGCTTGAGCTTCCACTCCCACCAGAGTATTGAAGCCACCCCTCTTCTCTCCACTGGGGTGATGTCAGAGCAGACTTAGTGGAGAGTTAGGACTTTCACTATTGCCACTACCACTGAGGTGTCGATGGAGATGATAGAGAGTTAGCATGCCCACCTCTGCCCACAGGAGGGAAGAACCTCCCCGCTTAGGTGTCAGCAGATGTTGAGTGGGAAGACGGGTCTTCCACCTCCACTCGGCAGTAACTAGGCAGTAGGCCCCATTCCCCTGCTGGAGTAGTGTCAGAAAAAGCCAAGTAACATAGAAGGCATAAATAAGACCCAGAGACATATGAAAATGCCCAGGTTTCAATAGAAAATTACTCATGCCAAGAACCAGGAAGATGCCAAACTAAATGAATAAAGACAATACAGAGATGCCAACACTGACTGAGATGGCAGAGATGTTAGAATTATCTTTTAAAAATTTTGAAGCACCCCTGATAAAAATGCTTCAATAAACAATTATGAAATAAATTTAAAGATAGAAACCCTCAGCAGAGAAATAGAAGTTAGAAGAACCAAGTGGAAATTTTAGAAATGAAAAACATAGTAACCAAAATAAAAAGCTCAGTGGATGAGTTCAACAGCAAAATGGAGGGGACAAAAGAAATCTATGAACTGGAAGATAGAACAGTATAGAAATCACCCAATCTGAACAACAAAGAACAAATAGACTGCTCCCAAAAAACCAACCAAACAAATAGACAACTATAGAGCAGACTCTCAAGACCTTCCATTATTAAAAGTTAACAAAAGCAGATCTAATATTCATGCCATTAGAGTTATGCTGGAAGGACTGAAGAAAGAGAATCGGGCTGAAAAAGCGCTTGAAGACCTAATGCCTAAAAACTTGCCGAATTTGGTAAGAGACATAAATTTACAGCTTTAGGAAAGTAAAACAATAGTGATGGAAATCAGAATAGTGACTGCCTGTGGGTGTGGGGTTGGGGGGTGGGAGCTGGTTGACTGTAAAGTCACTCAGGGGAACTTTCTGGGGTGACAGAAATGTCCTATCTATTTGGTTGAAAGTGAACACTGGTATATACAATTGCCAAAACTCATTGAACTCTGTACACTTAGGTATATTTTGCTATATGTAAATTGTAACTTAATTTTAAAAATATTTATTGAGCGATTCACAGAATTGTTGGAAGGGCTAGATAAACAAGCTCAATGCCAAACTTCCAGGAACAATGTGCATACCTACACAAAAGAAGCAGCCTGTTAGCTGCACCAAACACAGCTGCCAGGAGTCCAGCCATTCGGTCTAAAACTGCAGCTCCTTTTCAGGACTGCACACCCCCGAACACTCAAAACTCAAATGTTTCTGCTGCCACCCTGGCCAGCAAAATGGCTGTCCTTTGAGCAGCTTTCTTCCTCTCATGCCTCACTTGTGGACCTGAGTATTGCATGGGGGAGCCTGTGTTCTAGCTTGGTAGTATTCTCGTCTTGCAGAATGCAGAATACGCAGAATATGAGTATTTCGGGTTCTGAATAAGTAGAACTCATCAGGCTCAAGATTCCCCAAACATGGCACACATATTTAAAAGATGCCAGTCAGCCAGAAAACATGACACATGTGTATTAATCTGTTCTCGAATTGCTATAAAGAAATACCTGAGACTAGGTAATTCATAGAGAAAGGGGGCTTAATTAGCTCACAGTTCTGCAGGCTGTACAGGAAGTATGATGCTGGCATCTGGTCAGCTTCTGGGGAAGCCTTGGGAAACTTTCAATCATGGCAGATGGCAAAGAGGAAGAAGGCACCTCTTACATGGCTGGAGCAGGAACAAGGTGGGGTGGTGCTATACACCTAAAACAACCACATCTCATGCTAATTTACTCACTCACTATCTTGAGAACAGCACCAGGGGATGATGCCAAACCATTAGAAACCTCTCCCATGATCAGTCACCTCCCACCTGGCCCCACTTCCAACATTGGGGATTACAATTCAACATGAGATTTGGGCAGGGACACAGATCCGAACCATATCAACAGGTTTACTATAAATAATGACCTTCAATCAGCTTTGCTTTAAAGAAGCAAACTCGTGACCTAGATGGTCTTGGTCCTGGGTCTCATTTAGGGACAGACACATGGTATCATAGCTAGATAAATCTTATCTTCACCAATTTGGTTAAGGATCCTGCTTATTACACCATGTTAGAAGAACCATTAAAAATATTAAAAATGCAGGCCAGGCATGGTGGCTCATGCCTGTAATCCCAACATTTTAGGAGGCTGAGGTGGGCGGATCACCTGAGATCGCGAGTTCGAGACTAGTCTGACCAACATGAAGAAACCCCATTCCTACTAAAATACAAAAAATTAGCTGGGCCTGGTGGTGGATGCCTATAATCTCAGCAACTTGGGAGGCTGAGGCAAGAGAATTGCTTAAACCCAGGAGGCAGAGGTTGCGGTGAGCTGATATTGCACCATTGCACTTTAGCGTGGGCAACAAAAGCAAAACTCCATCTCAAAAAAAAAAAAAATTTAGCTGGGCACGGTGGCATGCACCTGCAGTCCCAGCTACTTGGGCCACTGAGGTGGGAGGATCACTTGAGCCCAAGAGTTCAAGGCTGCAGTGAGCTGTGATCACATCACTATACTCCAGCCTGGGCAACAGGGTGAGACCCCAACTCTAAAAAAATTTTTAAATAAAAAAAAATGCTTTTAGTTTGTGCAGCAGCAATAGAAGTGGTTTAAAAAAAAGAATTAAAAATTTTTAAACTAAAATAATATGAGTAAATATTTACAGCATGCCGGGTGTGGTGGCTCATGCTTGTAATCCCAGCACTTTGGGAGGCCGAGGCAGGCAGATCACAAGGTCAAGAAATCGAGACCATCCTGGCCAACACGGTGAAACCCTGTCTCTACTAAAAATACAAAAATTAGCTGGGCGTGGTGGCACGCGCCTGTAGTCCCAGCTACTCAGGAGAATTAATTGAACCAGGGAGGCGGAGTTTGCAGTGAGCCGAGATTGTGCCACTGCACTCCAGCCTGGCGCCTGGCAACACAGCAAGACTCTGTCTAAAAAAACAAACAAAAAGAATATTTACAGCATAATTCAAAACCCAGAGCCATAAAGGAAAAGACTGTGTAAATACTAAGATTACAAAAACATTTAAAACTTCTATGCAGCAAAGCATCCTGTTAGCAACAGTGGGGTAATTCCAGCACTTTGGGAAGCCAAGGCAGAAGGATCACTTGGGGTCAGGAGTTTAAGACCAGCTTGGGCAACCTAGTGAGACTCCATCTCTACAAAGCAATTTTTAAAAATTATCTGGGTGTGGTGACACATGCCTGTAGTCCTAGCTACTCGAGAGGCTGAGGCAGAAGGATTGCTTAAGCCCAGGAGTTCAAGGCCAGCCTAGGCAACATAGTAAGACTCTCAGTTCTTAAAGATAAACAAATATATATATGTGTATATATATATGTATATATATACATATATATGTATATATATACACACACACACACATGTATATATGTGTCTATATATATGTGTGTGTGTGTATATATATGTATATATGAAGGGAGGTTTCCAAACATGGGCAGCAGCAGTGCACTCAGGAACATAAGAGGCAGCATAGCAGAAAGAAGGAGCCAAGTTTTGGAGCCAGGACTGAGTTCTGATCCTGACTCTGCTACTTAATCTTATGAAGACTACACAGCTATGTGGAAGCTTGACTTACTTGTATGTGAATTGGGGATGATAACAAATGTTATTGTTTGGGGATGAAATGAGATTACGTGGGAATGTGTTTAGCACAGTTTCCGACATCTGGTTAGGGGCTCAATGAATTGAAACTATTTTTTTTTAAGTCTGATTTTAAGTTTGCAAAGTTTTTTTTTATATGGACAACAAGATTATGCTTGGGGAAACAACAGAATAAATACAGGCATCTTTAAAATTAGTACCCACAGACATTTATTTCCATGTGGTTAGTAAAAAGATTCATCACTACTTTGCCAGGTATATTAAGTAGTTCACAGGGTCTCCAAAGGGCCAAGACAGGATGCTAGCAGCCAAGAACAAATCATGCTGTGAAAGTGTCCGCAGAAGACCAGGCTGCTATCACTACAGGCACAGAAGCCACGAATGGCATATGTCTTCAATAAAAGACAGAAGAGGAAGAGATACCTTAAGAATGCTTTTGGGCACGCGTGGTAGCCCATGCCTGTAATCCCAGTACTTTGGGAGGTTGAGGTGGGTAGATCACTTGAGGTCAGGGGTTCGAGACCAGCCTGGCCAACATGGTGAAACCCCGTCTCTACTGAAAACATAAAAATTAGCCAGGCATAGTGGTGGGCACCCGTAATCCCAGCTACTCAGGAGGCTGAGGCAGGAGAATTGCTTGAGCCCGGGAGGTAGTGGGTGCAGTGAGCCAACACTGCACTACTGCACTCCAACCTGGGTGACAGAGTGAGGAGAAAAAAAAAAAAAGAATTCTTTTTAGTTTTTAATGCTCAAGGTCTGAATAAAGGCCTCATCCTGAAATAGAATCCCTGTGATAGGATTCAAGTTTACTCTCTCATCCATTCACTTATATAACAAATGTTTATTGACTCTCAGTCAGATGCTCTGCCAGACACAGTCTTGCCCTTATGGAATCAATAGGCTAGCAGAGGAGAAAAACAGTAAATGAATGATTATACAAATAATTATGTGGTATGTCTTTGATGGAAATACTTATATAGGGAAGAGAATTTTGCCAGAAGCACATATAACTGAATAACCTACTATATTCAAGGTCAGGGAAGGTTTCCCTGAGCAAATGATATTTGATAAAATACACTTCTAATAATAGCATGTGTTGGTGGTGTAGGGGCAAAAAGGTAATATCTTTTCCTCACCCAGCACCAGGATCATGGCAGACACCCCTATGACAAGAGACAGATTTGCAAGATAAAAGCATAAGTAATCTATTTAACAAAGTTTTACATGACACAGGTGTTTTCAGAAATGAAGACCCAAAGAACCAGGGAAAATTGTATTTTTACACTAAGTCTGATGAAATAAGTGGATAGATGTGGTGAAACCTGATTGGACAAAAGGGTATAATCTAATGGTAATAAACTGGGAAACTTAGCAAGACCTGTTTATTCAAATTCTTGGCCCCTCTGTGTAGCATTCCCTCCCCTGGGTATGAAGCAGAACCCCTCTAGAACGAAGGTCCTTTGGTATCTAAGATGTTAAGAAAAAAATAGAATAAAAATAGAATGAAGGTCTTATGACTTACTTACAGTGAAGGTAGATTAGAGAGGGACTTTTCTAGGTTCTATGGCTTGCTTGGGGAGAGGGTAGTTCTAGTTTTACAACCTGCCTTCAGAGAGAATTCTGGTTTCTACGGCATAGGGGAGAAAGGGGCAAGGAGAAAGAAAGGCAGGAGAAAGTCAGAGAGATCTTCATTCTGAATCTCTCCCAGTCTCCTTCCTCTCAAAGTACTCAGCAGTGGCTCATGCCCATAATCGCAGCACTTTGGGGGGCCAAGGCGGGTGGATCACCTGAAGTCAGGAGTTCAAGACCAGCCTGGCCAACATGGCAAAATTCCATCTCTACTAAAAATGGAAAAATTAGCTGGGCATAGTGTCTTATACAACTATAATCCCAGCTACTCGGGAGGCTGAGGCAGGAGAATTGCTTGAATCTGGGAAGCAGAGGTTGCAGTGAGCTGAGATTGCACCACTCCACTCCAGCCTGGGCGATAGAGCAAGACTCTGTCTGAAAAAAAAAAAAAAGTACCCAGCATGCCAAGGCACCAGACTTTGATGTATCATTTTCTGAGCCCCAATAGTGTTGTAAAATTATGAGCTGATCATTTTTACACATGAAGACCTATGATATTTTTAGGGGCCCCAAAAAAGGCTTGAGAGTTGTAAAAAAATATGTACATTGACTCTAAAATATGAAAACTGTAAAATTTTAAATTACATGGATATATAGTATAACGTAGACCAACAGTATTATTCCCGGTCACAGTCACAAAAATGTCATTAATTTAGAAACCAATTTGTAGATTTAACTTTTCTCAATTCACAGGAATTCCAGAGAATATGTGATACAGGTTGAGAGCATCCCTAATCCAAAATCCAAAATGCTCCATCCAAAACTTTTTGAGCAACATGGTGTCACAAGTGGAAAATCCCATATATAAGTACTTAACACAAACTTTGCTTCATGCACAAAATTCTTTAAATGTTTTATGAAAGTGTCTTCAGGCTATGTATATAAGGTATATATGAAACATAAATTAATTTTGTGTGTAGACATGGGTCCCACCCCCAAGATACTCTCATTATCTATATGCAAACATTCCAAATTCTTAAAAAATCTGAAATCCAAAACATTCCTTGTCCCAAGCATTTCAGATAAGAGATACTCAACCTGTATTGATGAGACACCATGGCCAATTGTAAACCAAGTAACCAACAAGAGCTCAATTCTTAAAAACCAATTACCAAAATACCATTCAATTTTTTTTTTCTTTTTAAGACAGAGTCTCCCTTTGTCACCCAAACTGGAGTGCAGTGGCACAATCATGGCTCACTGCAGCCTCGACTTCCCTGGGCTCAAGCAGTCCTCCCACCTCAGCCTCCCGAGTAGCTGGAACCACAGGTGCACGCCCCCACGCCCAGCTAAGTTTTGTATTTTTGGTAAAGACAGGGTTTTGCCATGTTGCCCAGGCTAGTCTTGAATTCCTGAGCTCAAGTGATCCTCCCACTTAGGCCTCCCAAACTGCTGGGATTACAGGAGTGAGCCACCTTTGCCTGGCTGTGTGTCTTAATGGTCTTTAAATTGTCCAATTTTAAGAAGTAGGGAAGTTCAGGGCAGAGGATCTGAGTGTGCAGAACAGCAAATGGCTGTGTCAGGACTAAGATCAGGGAGCACAGAAGGCTTCTTGTTGGTAGATATGAGGTGCCACAGGCCTTGGGAGGGAGCTATCAATAGAGAACTCACAAGAATGAAAATTTCTTCGGCAGGTCACAGAACACTGGCATTAAGAGAAATCTATTCCTTCCCTGGTGTCTATGGGGATGTTAGAAAAAAAAGAGAAATTTATTCCTGTTTTCGACTGTTTGGCCTCCCTTTCGCCACATTTCTAAGCCACTCATCTTTCCTTTTTTTTCACTCTCCATTCTAATTGTACCTGAATAATGATTTTGTGAAAGGAAAATAAATCTCCCCCAAATCACTAGACCGAAGAAAAAAGTGAAGCTGGGAACTCTGTGGGGCAAACCTGTATCCCATTCCATTCCTAAATAAGATAGCTACAACGATTTTTAAAAGCGACCTACCTCCCTGATGATTTGTCCACAAGGAAATTCACTGTGGACAAAGGACAGGCAGAACTCAAAGTCATCCCTCTGCTCACGTGAGACATACGCCTATTTTATTGCTTCCTTTGCCCTATCATTTCGCTAAACCAGATTCCTTCCTTTGCCCTATAATTTCACTAAGCCAGACTAAGGCATTAGTGACTATTCTTGTAAATCATGCATTTAGTGAAAGGCTAACCAGAAACTCAAAATAATGTAACTGTTTTAGACTGGGCAAGGTGGCTGACTCCTGTAATCCCAGCACTTTGGGAGGCTGAGGCGGGTAGATCACCTGAGGTCAGGAGTTCGCTTGACTAATATGGTGAAATACCGTATCTACTAAAAGTACAAAAATTAGCCAGGCACGGTGGTAGGCGCCTGTAGTCCCAGCTACTTGGGAGGCTGAGACAGGAGAATTGCTTGAACTCAGGAGGTAGAGGTTGCAGTGAGCTGAGATCATGCCACTGCACTCCAGCCTGGGTGACAGAGCAAGACTCCATCTCAAAAAAAAAAAAAAAAACAAAAAAAAGAATGCAACTGTTTTGTCTCTTAACCCCCTCTGATGACCTGGAAGTCCTCTCCCTGCTTCAAGTTGTTCCCCTTTTCCAGACCGAACCAATATACATCTTACAAATATTGATTGATATGCCTCGCTAAATTGTTTTAAACCAAGCTATGCCCCCACCACCTTGGGCACGTGTCATTAGGACCTCCTAAGGCTGGGTCACAGGCGTGTCTTTAACCTTGGCAAAATAAACTTTATAAATGGACTGAGACCTGGCCGGGTACAGTAGCTCACACCTAAAATCCTGGCACTTTGGGAGGCCAACACAGGCAGATTGCTTGAGGTCAGGAGTTCGAGACCAGCCTGGCCAACATGGTGAAACCCTGTCTCAACTAAAAACACAAAAATTAGCCAGGCATGGTGGTGCATGCCTCTAATCCCAGTTACTCGAGAGGCTGAGGCAATAGAATCACTTGAACCTGGGAGGAGGAAGTTGCAGTGAGCCGAGGTCGCATTACTGCACTCCAGCCTGCGCTACAGAGCGAGACTCCATTTCAAAAATAAAAAAGTAGACTGAGACCTGTTTCAGACATTTGGGGTTCACAATTTTTTATTTCCATGTGAGTACATCATGAACTCTAGGGTACTTGTGAGGCCTTGAATGTTTACTTGCAAATCACTGGAGTCTGAGGATTGGCAGAGGAAATGATACCTTGGACTTAGAGGGCCTTGACAGTAGAAGGGCACACTCCTAAAGCCTAAGGACCTGATAAAGATGAGTTGTGCAAAACCGGAGTTAACAGTAAATGTAGTTATATAGGCTTGTGATAAAAAAAATAGCCATCAGGGCCAGGCGCAGTGGCTCATGCCTATAATCCCAGCACTTTGGGAGGCTGAGGCGAGTGGATCACAAGGTCAGGAGTTCAAGACCAGCCTGACCAACATGGTGAAACCCCATCTCTACTAAAACTACCAAAAAATTAGCCAAGCGTGGTGGCATGCGAGTGTAATCTCAGCTACTCGTGAGGCTGAGGCAGGAGAATCGCTTGGACCTGGAGAGGCAGAGGTTGCAGTGAGCCGAGACCATGCCATTGCATTTTAACCTAGGCAACAGAGCGAGACCCTGTCTCAAAATAAATAAATTAATAAACTAAATTGTAAGATATTACACACTTCCTTAGAGAGAAATTAAAAACTTATAAAGATGTACTTTTTCATAACGTACTTCTTTCCTTTCAAAGTCACGAACATCACATTTCTTCGCCAGTAGTCTCAGTTCTAGCTTCTAGAAGTCTGTCCTGTTTACATAGCTGTTAACTAAAATTTCTTTTCTAATTTGCTTCCAAGATGATAAATACAATCTTTAAAGTACTTCATTTACTCACTTGTCAAGACAGATGCAAATATATTATCAAAGAAAATGCTTTTTTTTTTTTTTTTGGAGACAGAGTCTTGCTCTGTCACCAGGCTGGAGTGCAGTGGCGCAATCTCGGCTCACTGCAACCTCCGCCTCCTGGGTTCAAGCGATTCTTCCTCCTCAGCCTCCCGAGTAGCTGGGACCACAGGCCAGTGCCACCATGCCCGGCTAATTTTTGTATTTTCAGTAGAGACGAGGTTTCACCATGTTGGCCAGGATGGTCTCGATCTCTTGACCTTGTGATCTGCCCACCTCGGCCTCCCAAAGTGCTGAGATTATAGGCGTGAGCCACCGCGCCCGGCCCCAGAAAATGCTTTTTTAAAAAGAGAAACTATTCGTTAAATAGAATGGCATCTGCACTAAGTTTACAATTTCTTGATTTAGTTACTCAACTGGATTTAGATTAATAGACTGAATTTTTGCAGGATGATTTGAAATTTCATATTTTATATTAAATCATTTGATGCATAAGAGAAGGACCAAGTGATAACAACAGCAATGTGCAATTCTGACTAAAGAAGCACATTTGGATCCAACTTAAGAAATCATCAGGTTAGTGTAGGAAGCCCTGGGGAAGAATGGGTACATTGTGAAGCTTCTGGCGAGCTTGTAAAATAGCTAGTGAAAGCTAAAGGCATTTGGGATTTTAGCCAGTTGACTGGCCTATTTTTAATTTAGAATTGTAAACAGGAGAAGGGGCCGTTTTATAACCAACCAAAATCACAGTAGTGATTAAGACACACTCTGGGAGTAAATCAGGGGTTTTAGAAGTCCCCAGACATCCCTACTATTTAGCATACTATAGCATGCTGCTATACTGAATATTCTAATCTGTGAAAAGATTTCATGCAGCTCCCAAAGTCTAACCTACTCCCACAGACTCAGACAATGACTACAATGTTAAATTCTGGCCCCAGGAAACATTTTTGGGTCTAACTAGAGAATCTTATCATTTACTGTTGGGATGGATCATAGGATCTGGCTAAAATGCAACTTAACTTCATATCCTAAATTTCCCAGTGACTTCCAGAACTAGTAGCATATCAGAGTCACCTGGGAAACTTAAAAAACCCGGAATCAGATCCTCCCATTCTCAAAGCAGTTTCCAAGGTGGAGTCCAGGAATCTGTAGTTTTAAACTCTCCCTTTTGTTTTTTGATGTACAAAAAGACTTGGAAAACTTTCTTTCACTTCATTTTCTTCCATCTCTCCTGAACTCTGTCTTTCATAAACTGGCAAGCAACATCACTGAACCACATCAGCAATGTGGTTTTATGCATCAACTAAAAGATCATATTGTCCAGAAATAAATCCATGCATACGCAGTTAACTTATCTTCAACAAGGTTGCCAACAATACACAAAAGGGAAAAGGTAATCTCTTCACTACATGGTGGTGGAAAAACTGGATATCCACATGCAAATGATTGAAACTGGACTCTTATCTTACACCATACACAAAAATCAACTCAAAATGGATTAAAGACTTAAAAATAAGACTCAAAAGCATAAAATTCCTACAAGAAAACACACAAGAAACCTTTATGACATTGGTCGTGGCAATTTCATGCATATTACATCAAAAGCACAGGCAATAAAAACAAAACAAGTGGGATGACCTCAAAACTAAAATGTTCCCGCACAGGAAAGGAAACAACACTGTAAAAGGTAACCTAGGGAATGGGAGAAGCTATTTGCAAACGTATCTCTAATAAGAGGTTAATCTCTAAAATACAAAGGAACTCCTCCAACTAAATAGTAAAATATCTAACAGCCCAATTAATAAATGGGTTAAAGACTTGAATAGACATTTCTCCAAAGCAGACATACAAATAGCTAACAGGTAAATGAAAAAATATTCAATGTCATCAGTGAAACACAAATAAAAACCACAGTAAGGACTGGAGTGGTGGCTCATGCCTGTAATCCCAGCACTTTGTGGGGCCGAGGTGGGAGGATCACTTGAGCTCAGGAGTTCGAGACCAGCCTGGGCAACACAGTGAGACCTCATCTCTAACATTAAATTTAAAATAAAAAAATTTAGAAAAAGAAAAGAACACAGTAAGATATCACCTCACACCTGTCAGGATGGCTGTTATCAAAAAACAAAAGTATTGTGGAAGACGTGGAGAAATTGGAACCCTTGGATGCCGTTGGTGGGAATGCAAAGTGGCGCAAAGTGGATACTGTTGATGGGAATGCAAAGCTTCCATGAAAAACAGTATGAACGTTCCTCAGAAAATTATAGAACTACCATGTGATCCAATAATCCCACTTCTGGGTATGTATACAAAAGAACTGATGTCAGGATCTTGAAGACATATTAACACTCCTATTTAACACAACATTTGTTTGGCTCCATTCATCTGTCAACAAATAAAGAAATGTGATATATACACAAAATATAATATTATTCAGCCTTTAAAAAAGGAAATTTTTGGTCAGGCATGGTGACTCACACCTGCAATGCCAGCACAGCACTCTAGGAGGCCAAGGTGGGAGGATCACTGGAGCCTAGCAGTCCAAGACCAGCCTGGGCAACATGGTGAGGCCCCATCTTTACAAAAAGTTAAGAAGTTAGCCGAGGCTGTGCTCTCAGCTACTGGGCTGAGGTGGGAGGATTGGTTGAGCCCAGGAGGTTGAGGCTGCAATGAGCTGTGACTGTCAATGCACTCCAACCTGGGCAACAGAATGAGACCCGGTCTCACAAAACAAAAACAGGAAATTCTCCAATATACTACAAGATAGATGAACCTTGAGAACATTATGCTAAGTAAAATAAACCAATCACAGAAAGACAAATACTGTATGAATTCACTTATATGAAGTATCTAAAATGGTCAAATTCAGCCAGGCACGGTGGCTCATACCTATAATCCCAGCACTTTGGGAGGCTGAGGCAGGTGGATCACCTGAGGTCAAGAGTTCAAGACCAGCCTGGCCAACAAGGCGAAACCCTGTCTCTACTAAAAATACAAAATTAGCTGTACATGGTGGCACATGCCTGTGCATGGTGGGACAGGAGAATCACCTGAACTTGGGAGGCAGAGGTTGCAGTGAGTCAATATTGTTCTACTACATTCCAGCCTGGGCAACAAGAGCAAAACTCTGTCTCAAAAAAATAAATAAAATGGACAAATTCATAGAATCAGAGGTTACTAATCAATGCACATACAAGTCAAACAAGATGAATATCAACTCTAGAGATCTGCTGTACAACATTATATCTATAGTCAACAATAATGCATTGTACAAACATTTGCTGAGAGTGGATCTCATGTTGTGTTCTTACCACAATCAATTTTTTTTTCAACAAGATCATACCAAGAACTTAGTTATATACAAATGGATCAATACAAGGAGGATATAGCAAATGGTGACCTGCAGAAAATGATCCCAAATTCAACTTTTTCAATAAGAGACTTAAATGATGCCTGTGTGGTTGAGAGACACAAAGAAGTGGATAACAGGTAGGAAATAAAAAGTCCCACTATCTGAGTAAAAATTAAGTCCATAGCATGAGCTATGAGATTAACAATGTAAATTTGTGTTTTTTTGTTTTGTTTTGTTTGAGACAGAGTCTCGCACTGTCACCCAGGCTGGAGTGCAGTGACATGATCTTAGTTCACTGCAACTTCTGCCTCCTGGGTTCAAGCAATTCTCCTGCCTCAGCCTCCAGAGTAGCTGAAATTACAGGCATGTGCCACCACACCCAGCTAATTTTTGTATTTTTTTTTTTAATAAGAGAAGGGGGTTTTGCCATGTTGCCCTGGCTGGTCTTGAACCCTTGACCTCAGGTGATCCACCTGCCTCAGTCTCCCAAAGTGCTGGGATTACAGGCGAGAGCCACTGCGCCTGGCCTAACAATGTATATTTCACCAAGGCGGGTGGATCACTTGAGATCAGGAGTTTGAGACCAGCCTGGCCAACAAGATGAAACCCCATCTCTACTAAAAATATAAAAGTTAGCCAGGCATGGTGGCTGTACTACCAGCTACTCAGGAGGCTGAGGCAAGAGAATCGCCTGAACCCAGGAGATGGAGGCTGCAGTGAGCCAAGATCATGCCACTGCACTCCAGGTGACAGAGCAAGACCCTGTCTAAAAAAAAAACAAGACAAAACAAAAAGTAAATTTGAGGATTGCTTTGTAGATTGAATAAAGGCCCCCAAAATGTCCATGTCCTAATCTCTGGAACTTGTATGGTATTTTATATGGTGAAAGGGACTTTGCAAAAGTACTTAAGGATTTTGAGATTGGGAGATTATCCAAGTGGGCCCAACGATGTAATCACAAGTGTCCTTGCAGAGGAAGTCAGAAGGAAATACCATCACAGAAGGAAAAGCAATGTGATAATGGACATAGGGACTCAAATTATGCTGGCAGCACCAGAAGCTAAAAGAAGCAAGAAAAGAATTCTCCCCTGGAACCTCTAGAAGGAACCAGGAATTGTATTTTGGCCCAGTAAAGCTAATTTTGAACTCTGAACTCAGAAAGTATGACAAAATACATTTATATTGTTTTAATCCACTAAATTTGTTATTTACTGTAACAGCCATAGGAAATGAATACAATTACTGACATGGTATCTCAACAGTCAGAATCCAAGATCTGCATCTGTTTCATAAAATGCTTTAAAAAGCACCAAAGATTTAAAAAGTAAAGATTACCAAAATCAAGGCAAGCATATGTATTCTCTATGTATACATATCTGGTTTTAAAAATACAATGGCATCTTTCAGGGCAGGTAACTAGGGACTTATTCTCAAAAGTCAAAAAGATCCTACTGAGATATGGGAATTGGGTGAAGGGGTATCTCATTTGCTATTGCCATAATGATTATACCCATGATTACTTCCTCATCTCTGGAGTTCCCTTGTTCCTTTGTCAACTCCCCTCAATCTAACTCTGAGAGAGGTGGGGGAAAATACAAGGATGGAATCCTATTATTCTTGATTTAATCTCTTACTTTTAAAACAAGGAATAAGGCTTTTTTTTTTTTTTTTTAACAAAACTAGCATTTTCTTGTAGACATTCATGCTAAGGAAAACCAAAAATACTTATTTTTTGAGGCAAGGTCTCACTTTGTCATGCAGGTTGGAGTGCAGCGGCACACCCATAGCTCACTGCGGCCTTAAACTGCTGGGCTCAAGTAATCCCTGCCAAACCCCTGCCTCAGCCTCCCTAGTAGCTAGGACTACCAGTGTGCACCACCATACTCAGTTAATTTTTAAAATTTTTTTTATATAGACAAAAATTGGGGTCTCACTATATTGCACAGGCTGGCTCAAACGCCTGGCCTGAAGCAATCCTCTGGCCTGAGCCTCCCAAAATGCTGACGTTACAGATGTGAGCCACTGTGCCTAGTCACCAAAAATATTTAAAATCAGCAAATACTTGTAGAGATACAGAGAATTATTTTACACATAGCATATTGCATGAGCATGTTCCTCTGACACAAAAAAAGGCAGAGATAATTCTATAACCTGTAACATAAACTAGAATTTTTAAGTAAATATTTTTCATTGTTATATAAGTTATAGGTGGCTCTCATGAGGTCCACTCAAAATAAAATAATAAATACACTATTCGGCCGGACGTGGTGACTCATACCTGTAATCCCAATACTTTGGAAGGCGAAGGCTGGTGGACCACCCAAGGTCAGGAGTTCAAGATCAGCCTGACCAAAATGGTGAAACTCTGTCTCTACTAAAAATACAAAATTTAGTCAGGTGTGGTGGTGCAGACCTGTACTCCCAGCTATTTGGAAGACTAAGGCAGGAAAATCGCTTAAACTTGGGAGGAGGTGGTTGAGGTGTGCCGAGATCACACCACTGCACTCCAGCCTGGTGACAAAGTGAGGCTCCATCTCAAAAAATAAAATAAAAAAAAATACACTATTTGTGGAATTACAAACTGCTTTTAACAAGGTTTATAGGACAAATCCAGATCAACATATCTTAAGAAAAAATAGTTTACTAGTTTTAAATATTGATGTCACAGTTAATCTTAGAATCATTACCACTCAGTTGACATACTTCATGGATTTAAGTTCAGGATGCCAATGTTTGCTTGTTTGTTTTCTGAGATGGAGTGTTGCTCTTGCCCAGGCTGGAGTGCAGTGGCACAATCTTGTCTCACTGCAACCTCTGCCTCTTGGGTTCAAGTGATTCTTGTACCTCAGCCTCCCGAGTAGCTGGGATTACAGGTGCGCACCACCAGTTCCAGCTAATTTTTGTATTTTTAGTAGAGACAGGGTTTCACCATGTTGGCCAGGCTGGTCTCAAACTCCTGACCTCCGGTGATCCACCAGCCTCAGCCTCTCAAAGTGCTGGGATTACAGGTATGAGCCACCGCACTTGGCCAATGTTTTTATCTTTTGCAAATTTAGGTTAATATAAACATTTAGTATTTTCTTTGCTTAATTACATTAGTTGCTCACCCTTGATATGAAGCTTTATGTACTATTTAAAAACAAAAATGGAGGCCAGGTGCTGTAGCTCATGTCTGTAATCCCAGCACTTTGGGAGGTAGAGCCAGGCTGATCACTTGAGGTTAGGAGTTCAAGACCAGACTGGCCAATATGATGAAATCCCATCTCTACTAAAAATATAAAAATTAGCTGGGCGTGGTGATGCACACTTGTAGTCCCAACTAATTAGGAGGCTGAGGCTGGAGAATCACTTGAACCCGGGAAGCAAAGGTTGCAATGAGCCAATATTGCGCCACTGTACTCCAGCCTGAGTGACAGAGCAAGACTCTAAAAAAAAAAAGAAAAAAAAGGAAATAGCAGAAAAATCATACAAATGAAGAGTAAGGCTCCACAATGACCCTATTATTAGACAGGTAATCTAACCCTCTAGGGGATTCACTTGGTAGCTTTCCAGTTTTATAGTGTATTCTATACTAATAATGCATATTTTTTCAGGAAACATATTTGAATGTTCTGATCATCTCAAATAAACTGCTAAGCATGTTGCACAAATACCTATGTATTGTTGTTTTTGTTTTTGAGATGGAGTCTCACTCTGTTGCCCAGGCTGGAGTGCAATGGCACAATCTTGGCTCACTGCAACCTCCACCTCCCAGGTTCAAGCTATTCTTCTGCCTTAGCCACCTGTGTAGCTGGGATTACAGGTGTGAGCCACCACACTTGGCTAACTTTTATGTTTTTTTTAGTAGAGATGGGATTTTATCACATTGGCTAGGCTGGTCTCGAACTCCCTGCCTCAAGTGATCTGCCCACCTCAGCCTCCCCAAGTGCTAGGATTTCAGGCGTGAGCCACCCTGCCTGACCCATTTGTATTATCTGTTAACAATGAGATAGTTAAAGAAATAAAAATCAACTACTTTTACTAAAATATTTGCATAGCATGGAAGAGCTACACAAAGAAACCTTTAGCACATTCAAGAAGTATTCACAAAATAAAGAATAAAAAATTTAAAATTTAGCTGCTCAAAAAAGATATTATATAGGCAGTAGGGCAAAGTACTCACGTAAAAAATTAGTTCTAGAATTACAGTGAATTTGACATCAACCAGTAAATGTGTTTATAACCGTAACACAGTCCTTACTAAGAATGTTAAGAAATCAAAGATTTCTAATTGTATTCTGATAGTAAAAGTTGTTAAGTCATTAAGAATTTAACTGAGGAACTGTTCTAGAAATTCAAATTTGATATCTCAAGTCAGAGAAAAGGAAATGTATATAAACAAAATAACTGTTACTTATGGGAACATAAATAAACTAAAAGTTAGCTACTTTCTCAGACATGATAGGAGAAAAAGAATGAATTGACTATATGATCTTTTAAGCCTAATTTTACCTTTAGATCTATATAGGATAATTCAAACAAAAAGTGGAGCCTAACCGCCCTATCACAAAACTGTGAATTCTCCGTTTCCCCTCTCAGAACACTTGCTTTTATAAATCAATGGTTTGGCAGGGTCATTAATTTAATAGTATTTATGTACAATAAGTACATTTTCAAAATTCTGAAAACAGTATTAAGGAAAAACAGGAACTGTTTCATTTAGGTGTTACCTAGTACAGTCAATCTACTTCACAGTGCAATGAATATTAATAAGATACCAACATGAATACAAAAGCAAGACTACAAACTGATTATTTTCTTTTAGAGATTTTATGATCAATTCCAAATATACAGTACAGGGAAGATGAAATGAACAAGAAAAAAAATCATATTTAATTCCCCATCAAGACTAAGCCATATTATTCAAAATCTCAGTCACTACCTTAGTTTAAATATTCACTAAGAAAATAAGCAACAGAAATCCATTGTGAGACAGCATCTAGAGAGAACAGCTACACTGCTATATATAATTTATTAACTTAGTAGTTTTAGTCTCTCAATATTTAGCAAGTTTGTTCAAAAATTACCATTCCCATTGGTTTATAGTGACATTAATATAAATCCAATTTCAAAGTCAACATTCCTTTCACCGTGAACATAAGACTTCTTAAAAGATAGTTGTGGGTTGGGGAACAGTAATGACTATGGCTGGTGGGCACTGTTCAAAGCCAGAAAGACTGGCAGGCTTAGAAATGCATACACTATATATACACGCACTCTCAGTACACTACTGTTCCCCACATTTTTGCGGTACATTCTTGTCTCAAAATATGGTATAAATCATTCCCTTAAATTTGAAAAAGATGAATACATTTTCATCTTCATTTCAAAATAACCCTTTTAAATGAAAAAGAAGTTCCTCATGTTTGTTAAATCTGTTCAACAGTTGGACTTAAATACTTTCTTCACAACATGTACAACTTTTTTCACCCTTACTGCCTCATTACAATCAGTTTGGCAAGACCTCCAATGCTTTATCAAAAATGGCATTCAATAGATTATAAAATTGTTAAATCTGCATTTGAATCATTCTTACCACAATGAATTATAACAAAGTCCAAAACATGTATGACTATTCATCAACACCCTTGGAACCTATCAATTATTGCAAATAATCTCACACGTGCATATAATTCAAACATAAACTTTGTGGGGAGGGGGTGTAAAATAAATACTACAGTATTTCTTCAATTCTATTTAATGCTGCCTAGCTGGTAAAATGAAAGATTAATATTACTAACAGGAAGAGTCAAACTATTTTAAGGACTGTTTTCTAAGTAGAACAATTTTGCAAAACAAAGATAAGCAAGAGCCTATGCAAATACATTTTCTTGTAGTGTAATGTAATTGCTAATATGAGGTATAATCTGTAAGCAATTAATACAAATATAAATAGGTATAAGCCACCACTAACTCACAGTCTGGTGAAAAGCTTCTCAGCTAAAGTAGTTTGAGGATAAGGTTAAGGGAAATGAGAAGGGGTGGACAGGGCAGGTTTCCAGTGGGAACATCATTTACGTGCCTTATCATTATCATAATCCTGTATGTACCAGTCCATTGTTGCAGAAAGGTAAATCCTTTCCAAGTATGTTATACTTTATGTAGCACAGTAAAATTATTTAAGTCTTACTAATGCTTCATTTGCATCTGTATTTAGATATACACATAATTATATATGCATATCAAAAACTATAAACAGAATTTTAAAACGCTTTTATCTCATTTGGGGAAAGTTAACAGGTAAGACAAAACTATGCACTATAGAATTTTTTAGGATATCTAAACTCAGGGTAAAATCAAAGGAAAACATTTATAACTCTTTAGTAAATGGCTTGTGTGAAACCTCAAGCTCTCATTTTTTTTTTACAGATAGGTTTGTTTGATGAGGATTGTGATCCAATGATTGTTTAGCAGCAATTTTACCAAACTGTAAATTCTTTTATTAACAGGCATTATAAACAGATAATACTAATCTTATTTAAAAACCATGAGTGCCACACTGGTGAATATACAGCTTATGAATAACTTAAAAAGTATTTCCCATTTTAAAAGGCAAACCCAGCATACAAAAACCTATACTAAACAAAGAAGCTATAATATGGATACATGATTGATGTGTCTAAAATGATATATACAGTACATAATTAATGTTAATTATGTGATCAGTACATTTTTCCATATGATTCCCTTCATGCTTCACTTTCCCCAGAAACTGAATTCTGTACTTCCTCTTCTAAAATTGGTACAATCAGGTTATCCTTGGACATCAAATTATATTTCATCACAAATTTAGTAAACCGATGACACAAAAATGTTTCATTCTGTAGAGAGGAAGAAAAAAATGTTCTTTTAATTTACTATCCCAACCAAAAGACTAGAAGTAACATCAATATATATTATTGTCATTCTGGTAAGAATGTATCGAGATAATCAGTGAAATATACTTACTTCATATTCATCAAATATCTGCCGATGATGAAAATAAGCATGTGAAAATATTCTGTATATCCTACGGCATACTGATCCTAGTTTCGCTACAGATGATTCCTTTATGCTAACCCTAGAAGTAGAAAAGAAATCACAGAGTCTTAGAAATGAACAGAATCTTAGAAACAATATAGTACAATTTTCTCAGTTTACAAGTGTGGAAACTGACACCTAGGGAAAATAAGTGACTACTCCAAGGTCACACTGAGAGTAAATGCCTGGAGCCCCCGCTCCTCACTTCTGGCCCAGTGTTCTTTCCACCTAGCCACAGTGGCTAAGTTAAATTCAGCATTATAGTTTTGAAACTTTGTTACAGTTTAATGCAGTTAGAATAAATCCTTGACTATTCAAAATTTACTAAAACATCTGTTATCAACATTAATACACTGTCCACTAGAGGCGATTAAAACTCCTGAAAGGAATTATTGTTTTATTCTACAGAACTAGATTACTCTTCCTTTTTTGTAGAAATTAAGGCCAGGAGTGGTGGCTCACGCCCATAATCCCAGCATTCTGAGAGGTCAAGGCAGGTAGATCACCTGATGTCAGGAGTTCGAGACCAGCCTGGCCAACGTGGTGGAACCCCGTCTCTACTAAAAAATACAAAACTGAGCCAGGCGTGGTGGTGGGCGCCTCTAATCCCAGCTACTCATGAGGCTGAGGCAGGAGAATCACTTGAACCCAAGAGGCAGAGGTTGCAGTGAGCTGAGACTGCATTACTGCACTTCAGCCTGGGTGAGCAAGACTCCATATTAAAAAAAAAAAGAGCAATTGTTATAATATCGTCTGCGTGTTTCTGATCTTCTTCTTTTAAATATGTATATACAGAATATTGAGGCCAAAAGTCAGTATTTTTCTTAACATATTTCACATGAACTCTTTGAAGCTAATCATATTTGGGGGGAAAAAAATCTCTAAGCTCTCCATCTGGTAACAAATAACCTTAATAAAATAAAAGGCAGTCATAAACTTCACTGATAACATATTACATGTACAGACTTCCCAGATCTTAAAAATCAATGAGCAAGGATATGGAATCCTTCAAAAACAAGTAATTCAACTTAGAAAAGTCTGCTCTTTAGGCATGCTAATATAAAGGGAGACTAAGTCTAACTATCATAGAGATTCAAGTGATCAAGTATATAAATATCCCAACTCTAAAGCATGAGAAGGAGAGCTCTGCAGAATGATACACAGCAACAGGTACTAGCCTTAGATCGAAATGGCCTTGAGCTTTGAGAGCCAAGTGCTGCTGTTTAACCACAGTCCTAATTTCAAAATTTGAATAATTTGAACAAGCCAAAATACAACAGCTAAAAAAATAAATACAATAATGCATTAACAAGCAACCCAATTTTACTTTTAAAATACCAATCTTGACGGGCACGGTGGCTCACACCTGTAATCCCAGCACTTTGGGAGGCCCAGGAGGGCGGATCACCTGAGGTCAGGAGTTTGAGACCAGACTGACCAACATGGAGAAACCTCATCTCTACTAAAAATACAAAAATTAGCCAGGCGTAATAGTGCATGCCTGTAATCCCAGCTACTTGGGAGGCTGAGGCAGCAGAATCGCTCGAACCCGGGAGACAGAGGTTGTGGTGAGCCGAGACGGCCACTGCACTCTAGCCTGAGCAACAAGAGCAAAACTTCGTCTCAAAAAATATATATAAAATACCAATCACATAAATCTAAAATGTTTAACACTATGTTTAAAAGTTTCAATTACCTGCTGGGAAAATATTTATTGCTATTCAGAAGACATGCAGCACCATCAAGTGTGTGTCTAGTGTAGTCAATAGCAGGACACTACAAAAGAACAGAGAAATTGATCAACAAAGAGCTCTCTCTTAGGTTAGATATATTCATTATATGGGTATACCTTATTCCAAATACATAAGCATGTTCTAAGAATAAAGTTCCTTACAATTTCAGAATCCCTGTAAAATACAATGTTACATTAATAAGGTTTATTATCCCCATGAACTATATCACAATTCTAGATGATACAAAAACCAGTCTCCCATTTTTATTCCAAACATCGTTACCTAAGAAGAAAACAACAATTACAGATAAGAATTCTGATTTATCTCTTTTTTTTGAAACAGGGTCCCACTCTGTCACCCAGGCTGAAGTGTAGTGGCATGATCATGGCTCACTGCAGTCTCTACCTCCCAGACTCAAGTGATCCTCCCACCTCAGCCTCCCGAATAGGTGGAACTATAGGCATCTGCCACCATGCCTGGCTAAATTTTAAATTTTTTTGTAGAGACAGGGTCTCACTATGTTGCCCAAGCTGGTCTTGAACTCCTGGGCTCAAGCAATGCTCCTGCCTTGGTCTCCCAGAGTGCTAGAATAACAGGCATGAGCCACCACACCTGGCTGAATCCCTGATTAATCCAACCCTTTCCCTTTACAAATGAAAAAACGGGTTTTTAATGGTCAATGACTTATGCAAGATCATACAAGTAGGAAGGACTCAAATTCAATAACCCAAATATACTGATTCCTATCATTTATTTTACCAAGCAGCACAGATGCTTCCTTTCCTTCACAAGTCTCTCCAGGGATGCCTTCTTATATCCTAAACAATATCCCTTATGTCCCTCACATTCTATTACCAATCTAGCAGCCCTCCAAAGAACTTTTCTCTCAAATTGCCTTTGACTTTTAACATGAAATACCAAAGTTTCTTTATATTTTAACAAATCCGACTTATTTTGTTCCATTTATCAGAAACAATGAGAAAAAGAAACAATAAAATACTGTCTCATGGCAATTCAGTAAATTTATTAAAGGAAAAATAAAACTGCGAAGTAATTTTCCTCATCCAGTCCTGAGGGCAGACAGAGAGCAGTATCAAGGGGAAGGCAGTCTAGAAACAAATCAGGTAAGTCAACCAGAAGGAAAAAACAACTAGAGGAAGGAGTAACAATGACTCTAGCTAAATGACTCTACCCAGTAATTATTTTTCAAGTTTGAGACTGAAGCTGTTACTTAGAAATACAGTTTAACCAGCCGAGTGCAGTGGCTCAAGCCTGTAATCCCAGAACTTTGGGAGGCCGAGGCAGGCAGATCACAAGGTCAAGAGATTGAGACCATCCTGGCCAACATGGTAAAACTCTGTCTCTACTAAAAATACAAAAATCAGCCGGGCATGGTGGTGTGTGCCTGTAATTCCAGCTACTCAAAACACTGAGGCAAAAGAATCACTTGAACTTGGGAGGCAGAGGCTGCAGTGAGCCAAGATTGAACCACTGCACTCCAGCCTGGTGACAGAGCAAGACTCCATCTCAAAAAAAAAAAAAAAAATACAGTTTAATAACTACTAAATATGGCTTAGTGCCATGGCACTAAAAAATTAACAAAAAAGTATTTTTCTAACAATATATCCATAGGAATTTTTTATTAGTGGAATCACTGCCAAAAACAGTACCATGAGCAATATTTACTGAAAAAACTACCTTTCTCCATATATATGACCACAGATGAGCTGGTCAAAACAAATATCCCAAGTCACTGTGTTTCTCATATTTGTCATTTGGGTAAACCATTGGACAATTTTACAACCTCTAAACCAGAACCATCAACAGAGAAACAAGCAGACCCTTGAACAACACAGGTTTGAACTGCGTAAATCCATTTATGCTCAGATTTTCCCAGAGACAGCAAGACCAACCCCACTTCTTTCTCTTCCTCCTCAGCCTACTCAACCACATGAACACAACGAGGAAGAACTTTATAATGATCCACTTATTGAAAAGCAAATGTATTTTCTCTTTCTTATGATTTTCTTTTCTTTTTTTTTTTTTTTTTTTTTTTTTTTTAAAGAAATAAGGTCACACTATTTTGACCAGGCTGATCTCAAAATCCTGGCCTCAAGCAATCCTCCCATTTCAGCTGGTATTAAAGGCATAAGCCATCATGCCCAGCCCCATATGATTTTCTGAATAACATTTTCTTTTCTCTAGCTTACTTCATTTTAATACAGTATATAATACATACAACATACAAAATGTGTGTTAATTGACTATTATTGGCAAGGCTTCCAGTCAACAGCAGGCTATATTAGTAATTAAGTCTTGGAGGAGTGAAAAGTTATACTCAGATTTTCAACTGCACAGAGGGTTGGCACCCCAATCCTTGAGTTGTTCAAGGGTCAACTGTTATGATGCAAGCCATACATTTAATTTTAAATTTTCTAGGCCTAGTTTGGTGGCTCACATGGTAATTCCAGCACTTTGAGAGGCGAAAGCGGGAAGACCGCTTGAGCCCAGGAGTTCAAGACCAGCGTGAGCAACACAGGGAGATGCCCCTATCCCTACAAAAAAACTGAAAAATTAGCCAAGCAAGGTGGCGCATGACTGTAGTCCCAGTTACTAAGGAGTCTGAGGCAGGAGGACCACTTGAGCATGGAAGGTCAAGGCTGCAATAAGCCAAGATCATGCCACTGCATTCCAGCTTGGATAACAAAGTAAGATTCCATCTCAAAAAATTAATTAATTAACTTTCTAAGAGATACATTAAAAAGGTAAAATGAGGCTAGGCATGGTGGCTCACGCCTGTAATCCCAATACTTTGGGAGGCCGAGGCGGGCAGATCATTAGGTTAGGAGTTCAAGACCAGCCTGGCCAACATGGTGAAACCCCATCTCTACTAAAAATATCAAAAAAAATTAGCCAAGCTTGGTGGCACATGCCTGTAATCCTAGCTACTCAGGAGGCTGAGGCAGAATTGCTTGAACCCAGGAGGTGGAGGTTACAGTGAGATGAAATTGTGCCACTGCACTCTAGCCTGGGTGACAGAGTGAGACTTCATCTCAGACTAAAAAAAAAAAAAAGGTAAAATTAATTTTAATAATGTAGTTTCTTTGACCCACTATATTCAAACTATTACCATTTCAGCAGGTAACTGACATAAATGTATTAATGGGCTACTTTTTATCTTTTAAATTAAGATATAATTGATACAACTAAAATTTACTCTTAAAAATTGAGTAGTTCCAATTGGGCGCGATGGCTTACACCTGTAATCCTAGAACTTTGGGAGGCTGAAGTGGGCAGATCACCTGAGGTCAGGAGTTTGAGACCAGCCTGGCCAATATGGTGAAATTCCATCTCTACTAAAAATACAAAGTTAGCCAGGTATGGTGGCCCATGCCTGTAATCCCAGCTACTCAGGAGGCTGAGGCAGGAGAATCACTTGAACCCAGAAGGCAGAGGTTGTAGTGAGCCAAGATCGTGCCATTGCACTCCAGCCTGGGCAACAAGAGAGAAACTCCATCTCTAAATAAATAAATAAAAATTCAGTAGTTTCTAGTACATTCACAAAATTGTGCAACCATTACCACTAAATTCCAGAACATTTCATCATCCCCCCCAAAAAACCTTGAACCAGTTAGTTGTCACTTCCCATTCTCTCCTTCCCCTAGCCCTAAGCAACAACTAGTTTCTGTCTCATAGGATTTACCTATTCTGAATATTTCATTAAAATGAAATGACATAATAAGCGGCATTTTGTGTCTGGCTTCTATTAGTTTTCAAGGCTCGTTCATGGTGTAGCATGAATCAGTACTTTATTCCTTTTTTAAAAATTCAAAACTTTTTAGCCTTTAATGTTTTTAATATATACAAAATGCTGTACTGTACGTTTCTCCCTTTTTTTTTTTTTTTTTTTAAGACGGAGTCTTGCTCTGTCGCCAGGCTGGAGTGCAGTGGCACAATCTTGGCTCACTGCAACCTCTGTCTCACAGGTTCAAGTGATTTCCCCTACTTCAGCCTCCTCACTAGCTGGGACTACAGGCGACTACAGCTAATTTTTTGTATTTTAGTACACAGAGGTTTCACCATGGCCAGGATGGTCTCAATCTCCTGACCTCATGATCTGCCTGTCTCAGCCTCCCAGGAAGTGCTGGGATTACAGATGTGAGCCACCGCGCCCAGCCATGTTTCTCCCTTTAAGAAGAGTTCATTCCTTTGGCCAGGTATGGTAGCTCACACCTGTAATCCCAGCACTCTGGGAGGCCAAGATGAGTGGATCACCTTAGGTCAGGAGTTCAAGACCAGCCTGACCAACAGGGCGAAACCCCATCTCTACCAAAAAAAAAAAAAAAAGAGTTCATTCCTTTTTATGGCTGAATAATATTCCATGGTACACATATACAATCAGCACTTTGCATCTGCAGATTCAACCAACTGCAGATCAAAAGTATTTTTAAAACCCCACAACAATAAAAAATAATACAAGAAATACAGCATGACAACTATTTACATAGCATTTACATTGTATTCAGTATTACATGTAATCTAGAGATGATTTAAAGTATATAGGAGGATGTGCATAGGTCATATGCAAATACTATGCCATTTTATAAGAGACTTTGGCATCTGTCGTTTTGGTATTCAAGGGGGTCTTGGGACCAATACTCTGAAGATACTGAAATACGATGCAACACATTTTGCTTATCCATTCATCAGCTGATGGATATTTGGTTGTTTCCATTTTTGGGCTATTATAAATAATGTGACTGTGAATATTCATGCACAAGTCTTTCTGCAGATATATGTTTTCATTCTGGGGGACTGCATACCAAGGAATAGAATTGCTGGGTCAAATGCAATTCTATGCTTAGCGTTTTCAGAAACTTCCAAACTGTTTTTCAAAACAACTGAAGCATTTTACAATCCCATCATCAATGTTTAGGGGTTTCACTTCTTCACAACTCGGTCAGCATTTGCTATTGTCTATCTTTTCTATTTTAGCCATTATAGTGGGTGTGAGAGTATATGCCATTTGGGGTTTTGGTGCTTTTTTCCTTAACATTTAAAAAAAATTGTAGTAAAATGTGTATAACATAAAATTTTCCATTTTGACCATTTTTAAACGTACAATTTAGTGGTATTAATTCACAATATTGTGGAACCATCACCACTGTTTCCAACTCCCAAAGAGAAACTGTTATGGCTAGGAACAGTAGCTCACGCCTATAACCCCAGCACACCGGAAGGCCAAGGCAGGTAGATCACTTGAGGTCAGGAGTTTGAGGAGCAACCTGGTCAATATGGTGAAACCCCGTCTCTACTAAAAATACACAAATTAGCCGGGCATGGTGATGCGGCCTGTTGTCCCAGCTACTCGGAAGCCTGAGGCAGAGAACTGTTTGAACCCAAGAAGTCGGGGCTGCAGTGAGTCGAGATCATGTCACTGCACTCCAGCCTGGGCGGCAAAGCAAGACTTTGTCTCTTAAAAAAAAAAAAAGAGTCAGGCGCGGTAGCTCACGCCTGTAATCCCAACACTTTGGGAGGCCGAGGTGGGTGGATCACGAGGTCAGGAGTTTTGAGACCAGCTTGGCCAACATAGTGAAACCCCGTCTCTATTAAAAATACAAAAAATTAACCAGGCATGGTGGCGGGTGCCTGTAATCCCAGCTACTTGGGAGGCTGAGGCAGGAGAATCACTTGAACCTGAAAAGCGGAAGCTGCTGTAAGCCAAGATCGTGCCACTGCACTCTGCACTCTAACCTGGGTGACAGTGCAAGACTCTGTCTCAAAAAAAAAAAAAAAAAAAGAAAAGAAAAAGAAACTCAGCTGGGTGCAGTGGCTCACGTCCATAATCCCAGCACTTTGGGAGGCAAAGGTAGGCAGATCACTTGAGGTCAGGAGTTTGAGACCAACCTGGCCAAGATGGCAAAACCCTGTCTCTACTAAAAATTTCAAAAATTAGCCAGGCGTGGTGGTGCATGCCTGTAATCCCAGGTACTTGGGAGGCTGACACAGAAGAATCGCTTGAACCTGAGAGGCGGAGGTTGCAGTGAGCCAAGATCACACCACTGCACCCTGGGCAACAGAGCAAGACTCTGTCTCAAACCAAAAAAAAAAAAGAAATTCTATTACCATTAAGCACTAAGTCCCCACAACCTCCCATCTCTTGGCAGCCTCTAACTACCTTCTGTCTATATGAATTTATTCACTCTAGATAACTGTATTGCTACAGTATCTGTCCTTTTGCATCCGACTTGTTTCATGACACATAATAAATACTGGATTTTAAAAGTTAATCTATGTTGTAGCACGTATCAGAACTTCATTCCCTTTCACAGCTTTATAATATTCCATTTTGTATATCTATGCTACATTTTGTTTCTCCATTCTCACTGTAGTTTTTCTTTTTCTAATCAAGCATGGTTGTGGAGGAGACAATGTTAATCAGCTTAACAACACACCCTCGCACCAACCCTCTTTGTGGTTTTGAGATCTGCATTTACTTAATGACTAATGTTGAGCATGTTTTCATGTGCTTACTGGCCATTTCTGAATCTTTTTTTGAGACAAGGTCTCTCTGTGTCACCTAGGCTGGAGTATAGTGGTGTGATCTTGGCTTACTGCAACCTTTAACCCTTGGGCTCGGGCGATTCTCCCGCCTCAGCCTCCCAAGCAGCTGGGACTACATGTGCACACCATCACACTCAGCTAACTTTTTTATATTTTTAGTGGAGATGGGGCTTTCACCATGTTGCCCAGGCTAGTCTCAAACTCCTGGGCTCAAGCTACCTAGCCACCTTGGCCTCCCAAAGTGCTGAGATTACAAGTATGAGCTACCACACTTAGCCTCATGAAGATTTACAACTACGTATTTCTCTAAGAATTTAAAAATATTAGCTCTTACATTTAAGTATTTGATCCATTTTGAGCTAATTTTTGTGCACAACATGAGGTAGAGGTCCAACTTCATTTTTTTGTATGTAGATATCCAGTTGTCCCTCAATGAGATATTTTACATCATCTTTTTGTGTGCGTTTTTTTTTTTTTTTTTTTTTTGAGACAGAGTATCACTCTTGTTGCCCAGGCTGGAGTGCAATGGTGCGATCTTGGCTCACTGCAACCTCTGCCTCCCAGGTTCAAGTGATTCTCCTGCCTGATGCTCCCAAATAGCTGGGATTACAGGCATGTGCCACAATGCACAACTAATTTTTTTGTAGTTTTAGTAGAGAGCATCTCAGCCATTACAGAGTAGATATAAGCACAATGTGACAGATGTTAATCTGTAATAGCCAGTAGATCATGAACTGAGTTCTAACCCATGTAATTGCCAAATTATGAAAAATGATGTTAATCATAAGAAATCCTACAATAGCACTGTAGCAATAACCCCACAGCAGGGAACTCAAAATGAAATGGCAAAATGAACAGTGAACTAAAAACTCTAAAAAACACTTGTCTATTGTCTTGGAGAGATATAGGCTATAATAATTTTATTACTCTATTTCATAAATCCTCACCTCTTTTGGAGTTTTATGAGCTGCACAAAGAAAAATCCATTGTTCAGTTGCTGTCATTTGAGTGCAAGTATCTGGATGGCATTCAGTCTGTTAAAAATAATTATATTTCTTAATATGTAAAATAATAAAAAAGCTTATCATTTCTGTTACTATATTTTCATTAAAAATTTTAGCAGAAAGTTAAAAATTTGGACAAGTTTTTGTAAGCAGATTACGTTATAAAAACAGAGAAAAAAATCAGAACTTTCAATTATAACTCTGACTTCAAGAAAATATTACCTGAAGTTTGACAGCAAGTCCATTTAGCTCAAGGCAGAATTGCCTGAAAATGCAAATATATAAACAAAAAGTCATATCTATTCTCCACATAATTTTTAGACTATTAGCTGCAAAAAGAGAATCCCATCAGTATCATCCCTCCTCCCTCATTATCATTATCAAAACCACCTGAACTGACAATAGTATATTTCTTCCAAAGACTTACAGAAAACAGAAATATTTTCTAAAAACAGAAAACCAATAACCCTTATAACATTCAATACCAAAGGTCAATGAGCTGATCATTCTCATATGTACTAGAAATTAGTACAATTTTTCAGGGAAGTAATTTGGAAATATTACCAAGACTTTTAGGAGTGTATACTTTTTGTCTAAGTCATTCTTCTAAGAATCTATTATAATGAAATAATCAGATTTGCCTACAGATAAATGTATAAAGATGTTCACAGGAGCTATATATACATATGAGAAAAATTCAGCAATTGGAGGGTAGAAAATGTTGGTACACAGCAACATTCAAAGAAATTACAGCCAGGCACAGTGGCTCATGCCGGTAATCCCAACACTGGGAGGCCGAGGAGGGCGGATCACCTGAGATCAGGAGTTTGAGACCATCCTGGCCAAAATGGTGAAACACTGTCTCTACAAAATTATAAAAATAGGCCGGGCATGATGGCGGGTGCCTGTAATCCCAGCTATTCTGGAGGCTGAAGGGGCAGAACTGCTTGAACCTGGGAGGTGGAGGTTGTAGTGAGCCAAGATCACACCATTGCACTCCAGCCTGGGCAACAAAGTAAGACTCTGTCTCAAAAAAAAAAAAAATTACATTGAGGCCATCAGTTTTAGACAGTTATTTGATAAAAAGACAATCTTCTAAGTTACAAAGATATTGCTTTACAGCTGCCAAAATACTGAACGTGTTCCCTCTAAAAATCCTACCTAGTAAAATTTAGTTCAATGTATCAAGTTAGATAAATCAATACTATGTTTCCCCATCAGAAAAACTGAAACATTTTGGTTCCCAAAAACATGCAAAGCTAAAACCTATATAATTAGAAGACCAAAACAAAAAAAAAATCCCCCCAAAAAGAAACAAACCAGGACATATATGTACAAATTTATTAGGCAAAACTTTATTTATTTATTTACAGGACACTGTAACAGAAGAAAACAAAAACGCAAGGGTCAAATTTTCAGTTGTTTGTAACTCCATTTCCTTTCCAGATCCCTAATAATGCTGTCCTTAGTTATAAAAATAACATCATTTCTAAATCACCATATCACCCTCTACTGCCCTATATCTAGTAGGCTGCATGTTATGTGTTTTTGAGTTGTTTTCCACTAAGCGGTAATAAAGACTGGTGGTGGTAAGTGTCAAGTTTCTCACCTAACCTAACCCTTTTACAGCCAACAGCAAAATTAACTTGATTCAGCAGTGCTGTGGGTATAATCTGTGGCAAATAATGCAAAACTTACAGCTTCGAATTAATGTAATACAGGGCTAACACAAAAATTCAACATGAGCTAGTGGGAGATTTAACTGAAGTCATGACCCAATTCAAACTAACATCATTATATAATCAACTGCATTAACTAAAAATGGCAAGCATACATCCTCAAATCAATAAAGGATGTGTGGGAAAAAAAAAAAACTCTTCCTGGTCAACTAATAAAAACGTACATAAGACAATAAAGAGATAAAATATATTATATATATATAATATATTTTATTATTATAATCCTTACTTCAGGATTACAATTAATCTCTATTTACCAAAGAGATGACTGGAAGTTTGCAATAATTTACAGGTAACTTATCAGATACCAAACATAGACTAGGAACTAGAGGTTCCTCTACAAAAACATAAAGTGGTCAGGTGCAGTGGCGGCTCGTGCCTATATAATTATATATATATTATATAATATATATTATATATTATATATATATTATATAATATATATGATAGTTAACTACACAATCCAGTCCAAAAAGTGGCTAGCAGAATATGTAAAAATAGCACCAGAATAAAATACTTGCAAGCAGTATTTTATATAAAGTTTTATGTAATGTTTTAGTATGTTTTGTATAATGTATGTTTTATAGAGTAAGTTAAATAGGGAGGTAAATGTTTTCTTAGACCTGAAAAAAAAAAACCTTGTACACTAAAATCAGTCCTTATTTGTTAGGAGTTACGATTGTAATGAAAAAAAACAGCCAGGCACGGTGGCTCTCACCTGTAATCCCAGCATTTTGGGAGCTAAGGTGGGCAGATTGCAAGGTCAGGAGATTGAGACCATCCTGGCCAACATGGTGAAACCCTGTCTCCACCAAAAATACAAAACTTAGCTGGGCATAGTGGCATGCACCTGTAGTCCCAGCTACTTGGGAGGCTGAGGCAGGAAAATCCCCTGAACCTGAACCTGGGAGGTCGAGGTTGCAGTGAGCCGAGATCACGCCACTGCACTCCAGCCTGGTGACAGAGCAAAATCCCATTTCAAAAAAATAAATAAATAAAATAAAAAAACATGCTTACTTTCCTCATTAACGCCAAAATATAAGAAAGCAGTTATTTTCAAGGCTGATAAAAAAGGCAAAAGACATACTAAAGTGCTCTCTATCTTGGACTGTAAAAATGGAAAAATATCTACAGACTCATACTTTCAATTATTGTGCATTCAGATATATAAAAAAGTTAGAAAATAGTCAAGTAATTTGGCTAAAAACTGGCAAAGGGTACAAAGAAGTATTAGCATCCTGAAATTGCTGAACTGTTGTGACATGACATTATGTCTTAGCCATATCTAAAGAAGCGTGCAGCATCAAAAAGTAAATATTTTTTAAAAGTACTTTCCTTGTCTACAAATTGAGGCACACAACACAGGAAATATGTTCTAATTTATTGAGGAAAAGTCACATTTCTACTCTACTTATCTAAAAATCAACTTACAAATAATAAACTCCAATGAACACATACTGCACTCTCTGTATTTATTAATTATCTGTCAACTCATCCCAGCTCCCATTTGCACTGGAAATTTTATAACTTCAAGAAACACCTAGTAACTTCGGGATATATCTGCTTCTAAAGTTACCTCCACCTATCCACTAGTTACCAATTTTTTCATTCAAAGGGTATTATAAAAAGCACCAAAACTCCTTACTTCAGGATTACAATTAATCTCTATTTACCAAAGAGATGACTGGAAGTTTGCAATAATTTACAGGTAACTTATCAGATACCAAACATAGACCAGGAACTAGAGGTAATCCTCTACAAAAACATAAAGTGGTCAGGTGCAGTGGCGGCTCATGCCTATATAATCCCAGCACCTTGGCAGGCCAAGATGGGAGGTTCACTTGAGCCCAGGATTTTAGAACCAGCTTGGGAAACACAGTGAGGCTCCATCTCTACAAAAACAAAGAGGAAAAAAAAAAGACAAAACACGACAGAAGTTACAAATAAATGGGGAAATGGGCTGGGCGGTGGCTCACACCTGTAATCCCAGCACTTTGAGAGGCCGAGGCAGGTGCATCACCTATGGCTGGGAGTTCAAGACCAGCCTGACCAACATAAAGAAACTCCATCTCTACTAAAAACACAAAAATTAGCTGGGCATGGTGGCGCACACCTGTAATCCCGGCTACTCGGGAGGCTGAGGCAGGAAAATCGCTTAAAACCCAGGAGGCGGAGGTTGCAGTGAGCCATGATCATGCGATTGCACTCCAGTCTAGGCAACAGGAGTGAAACTCCATCTCCAAAAAAAAAAAAGGGAAAAGGAAATACTGTATTAGTGGTTAAGAGACACAACCAAGGAAAATCATGAAATAAGGTAATAAACCCCAAGCTGGCATGGTGGCTCATGCCTGTAATCCCAACACTGTGGGAGGCCAAGGTGGGAGGACTGCTTGAGCCCAAGAGTTTGAGACTAACCCGGGCAACATGATGAAACCCTGTCTCTACTGAAAATACAAAAAATTAGCCAGACTTAGTGGCATGCACTAGTAGTCCCACCTAATCAGGAGGCTGGGCGGGGAGGATTGCTTCAGCATCGGAGACAGACAGACCTTGACAAACACATCAAGGTTGCAATGACCCAAGATTGCACCACTGTACTCCAGCTTAGGCAACAGATCAAGACCCTGTTTCAAAAAAAAAAGGCGGGTATAAGGCCCAAATCAATAAATGCAGAAAGGGTGGCTCGACGCTTTGGGAGGACAAGATAGGAAGACTGGTTGAAGCCAGGAGTTTGAGACTAGCCTGGGCAACATAAAGAGATCTTGTCTCTACAAGAAATTTAAAAATTAGTGGGGCATACTGGCCACACACCTATAGTACCAGCTACTCTGGAGCCCGGGAGGTAGAGGCACAGTGAAGTGATTGCATCACTGCACTCCAACATGGGCAACAGAGTGAGACCCCATCTCAAAAATAAAAAATAAAAAGGTAGAAAGGTGCAGAGGCAGGTCCAAGTTATCAGCTCTAAAACCACCTTTCAAAATGAGTGACTCTGCAGCATAATTTGATCAGGAAACAACCAGTGAACAAAGTTGAGAACCTTGTAACACTGAAAATGCCAAACCTTTAAAATTTGGCTTCTTAGTCTGCAGTTACATGGTAAATTTCATGATTCATAATTATCATTAATATGAAAGGTAGTTTTATGAGGGGCACTATTAGTATTTTAATATAGCATGAGGACCTACCTTAAATGTTCATACTTCCATACACCTTCATCTTGGCCTTCAGGTGGTTCAAGAATTTTGTCAATATTGGAGCAATCGGCTCTTATGTTCTGTTGAATATACTAAAAACAAAGAAGTTCTTATGGTTAATTAAATTATACCACCTGGTAAATCTTATGTAAAGTACATATAATTTTTGAATACATAACTGTTCTTGTGGTTCAACTCGGATTATACACTAAATAGGAAACCAAGTATAGAATCAAAATCAGTAACTCAGGAAAAAGTAGGTTACCCTTACTTACTTACCCTTCAACTTCATTTGAATAGAATCTATACATAAATGCAGATATTGTATTTATCAGGACTGCAACTGAGATCAAAATTGCAAACCATAATTTCTCTTTTTTTTTTGTGAGACAGAGTCTCGCTGTGTCACCAAGGCTGGAGTACAGTGGCACAATCTCAGCTCACTGCAATATCTGCCTCCTGGGCTCAAGCAATCCTCCCACCTCAGCCTCCCGAGGAGCTGGGACTACAGGCACACGCCATCACACTCGGCTAACTTTTCTATATTTTGCAGAGACAGAGTTTCACCATGGGCAATGTAAATATAACTATGTCATATTTACACATATAATGTGGGGATTTGTATGGTATGTTCATTAGATCCAATAAAAATTGTTTTAAATGACCAACAGAAAAAAAACTAAGTTTAAAAAAAAAAAAGGCAAGGGAGGGTCACTCTCAATTTTTAAAATGTAGTAACATAAAAATTTAAATATTGTGATTCCATTTACATGAAGTATCTAGAAGAAGGAAATCTATTGAGACAGAAAATCGATTTGTACTGGCATAGGGCTTGAGGGCAGAGAGGAAGGCAAAGGAGAATGAAGATGGCTGCTAATAGGGACGAGGTTTCCTTTTAGGAAGGATAAAAATGTTCTAAAATAAGACTGGTATGGCTGTGCAACCGTGAATATAATCACTCTAACTGTGTGGGGATCTGTATGGTATGTTCATTAGATCCAATAAAAGTTGTTTTAAATGACTAACAGAAAAAAACTAAGTTTAAAAAAAAGAAGGCAAGAGAGGGTCACTTTCAATTTTTAAAATGTAGTAACATAAAAATTTAAATTTCAGATCTGTTTGATGCTTTATACAATCTATGGTTTTGATATTCTGAAATCTGAATAGATTAGATTAAAAGGCGTGATTACAAAAACTTACTAACCATAAGGCTTTCTTGAGCCAATCAATTTTGCCTACTTCAGACAATCTTTCTTATCAGTAGCTTACTCAAAAACTTTTTTTCCCAAACAAAAGGTCTCACATATTTAGTACTGGACCAGCCTACCGCAGAGCGTAGAAACCAGAATGAAACCATTGTTCCAAGACAACATGTCCAACTGTATGGTGACATGATAGTGACCTTGATACAATATTAAATATGTGTGCCATCTCACGTATAATTCCTTCTAGACCCAGCTTGGTTCTTTTCCAATGTCTCCTCTTAGAGTTGTACCTGATTTTATTACTCAGTTTTCATCTGAATCCACTGGGAAATGGGATGGTTTTGCTTTTGCTTCTTGGTGGGGAATCACTTTATTCTAAAAGTCTTGTGGAAAGACATGGCAAAAAACAGAGTCACATACACACACCACGATAACAGGGAAAGGGATCAAACACTTTTTTTTTTTTTTGAGACTGAGTTTTGCTCTTATTGCCCAGGCTGAAGTGCAATGGCGCAGCCTTGGCTCACTGCAACCTCCGCCTCCTGCTTTAAGCGATTCTTCTGCCTCAGCCTCCTGAGTAGATGGAACGAACTATAGGCATCCACCACTACGCCCACTAATTTTTGTATTTTTTTGTAGAGACAGGGTTTTGCCATGTTGGTAAGGCTGGTCTCAAACTCCTGACCTCAGCTGATCCACCTGCCTTGCCTCCCAAAGTTCTGGGATTACAGGTGTGAGCCACCGTGCCCCAGCCTCAAACACTTTTTAATGACTCTTAAATTACCATTTAAACCACTCTCTCTGACTTTTTTATCTCATCCTAATGTTTCAAAGTTCTGATTCCCTCTCCTTGAGGAAATACGACTAAATTGTATAACTTCTCCACAGGCCACCTTAAATTCCCTAATTCTATCCAAATCTCCCCTTCTCCCAATACACTCTAGCATTCTCTGATTATTCTAGTCCTCACAGAACTCTATCCAATTTCCTGCCACATTTGTAATTTGTATAATCTAAATTAGCAATCTGTCTATTCATTTTTGTATTTCCTATTCCCACTATACCTTCTATGGACAGAACTTTTTTGTTGTTTTTGAGACAGAGTCTCGCTCTGTTGCCCAGGCTGGAGTGTAGTGGCGCAATCTCAGCTCACTACAACCTCCACCTTCCGGGTTCAAGCAATCCTACCACCTAGTCTTCCGAGTGGCTGGGACTACAGGCGTGCACCATCATGCCCAGCTAATTTTTATATTTTTAGTAGAGACATGGTTTCACCATGTTGGTCAGGCTGGTCTTGAAGCCCTTACCTCAAGTGATCCGCCTGCCATGGCCTCCCAAAGTGCTGGGATTACAGGCGTGAGCCACTGCACCCAACATTCTATGGCTAGAACTCTTAACAGCATTTATTTCACACTTAACAGCACCACTTACTAGCACTTATTTTCATATGTCTCCATACAGTGAGTCCCTGAACACAGAGACTTTTTTTTTTGAGACAGAGTTTTGTTCTGTCACCCAGGCTGGAGTGTAGTGGTGTGATATCAGCTCACTGCAACTTTTGCCGCCTGGGTTCAAGCAATCCTCCTGCCTCAGCCTCCCAAAGTGCTAGAATTACAGGTATGAACCACTGGGCCCAGCCCAATTTTAATTATTTAACCATATTATTTAGTAACTGACTTTACTTATAAAATTATGTATAGTATATACTTATACTATACTTATACATACATATATGTATACTTATACACACTATACTTATATACACTTATGTATATACTTTTATATATAAGTATAGGATGTTTATGTATAAGTATATGTGTGCATATATATATATACTTTTATATTAGTATAAGTATATATAAACATAGTATAAGTATGTAAGTATACTTATCTAAGTATAGTATAAATATGCAAGTGAAATCCTGTCTTACTAAAAATACAAAACTTAGCCAGGCATGGTGGCACATGCCTGTAGTTCTAGCTACTCAGGAAGCTGAGACAGGAGAACCACTTGAACCCAGGAGGCAGAGGTGGCAGTGAGCCAATATCGTGCCACTGCACTCCAGCCTGGTTGACACAGCAAGACTCTGTCTCAAAAAAAAAAAAAAAGTACTTAAAGAAATAATGCTTGGCTTTGTAAGTGTCTGGTTAATTTTAAAAAAATAGAAAAAAAAAAAAGAAAGAAAGAATGCTGAGAATTTTCCAAGTTTGTAAAAACATATAAGCTTGCAAATTCAAGGAGCTGAGTAAGCTGAAAAAAAAAGAGGAATAGGGAGTTACTGGTTATTGTTTAATATGTACAGAATTTCAGTCAGGGAAGATGAAAAAGTTCTGGACATGGATGATGGTGATGGTTGCACAATGGGAATGTACTTAATGCCACAGAACTGTACACTTTAAAACAGCAAAAATGATAAATTTTATGTCTCATATATATTGCCACAATTTAAAAGAGCTAGGTAAACATCAAACAAGATAAACCCAAAGAAATCTACATCCAGGCACATCATAATCAAATGGCTAAAACTCAAAGATAAGGCCAGGTGTGGTAGCTCAGGTCTGTAATCTCAGCACTTGGAAGACCAAAGCAGGAGGATCACTCAAGCCCAGGAGTTAGAGACCAGCTTGGGCAACACAGTAAGATCCCATCTCTACAAAATTAGTCAGGAATGGTGGTGCATGCCTGTAGTCCCAGCTACTTAAGAGGCTGAGGTGGAAGGATGGCTTGAGCCTAAGAGGTCCAGGCTACAGTGAGCCAGGATCATGCCACTATACTCCAGCTTGGATGACAGAGAGAGACCTTATCTAAAAAAATGAAAAACAAACAAACAAAAAAACACTGAAGAAGCCAGAAAAATATGAATGACAGCTTCTTTCTCATTAGAAACCATGGAAGCAAAATGGCACAACATTCTTAAAGTGCTGAAAGATTTAGGAGGCTAAGGCAGGAGGGCTGCTTGAGGTCAAGAGTTCAAGACCAGCCTAGAAAACACAGCGAAACCACATCTCTTAAAAAAAAAAAAAAAAAAAATCAGCCAGGGGTGATATGCTCTTGTAGTCATTGTAATCACAGCTACTCGGAAAGCTGAGGTGGAAGGATCTCTTCAGTCCAGGAGTTCAAGGCTGCAGTGAACTATAATCATACCACTATACTCCAGCCTGGTGACAGAATGAGATCCTGTCCCAAAAAAATTAAAAATAAGACTGGGCGCAGTGGCTCACATCTGTAATCCCAGCATTTTGGGAGGCTGAGGCAGGTGGATCACTTGAGGTCAGGAGTTCAAGACCAACCTAGCCAATATGGTAAAACCCAGTCTACTAAAAATAGAAAAATGAGCCAGGTATGGTGGCATGCACCTGTAGTCCCAGCTACTGAGAAGGCTGAGGCAGGAGAATCACTTGAACCCAGGAGGCAGAGGCTGAAGTGAGCCTCTGAGATCGTGCCACTGCACTCCAGCCTGGGCGACAGAGCAAGACTCTGTCTCAAAAAAATAATAAAAAATAAAAATGTGCTGAAAGAAAAGAGTTGTCAAGCCAGAATTCTATATCCAACAAAAATATTATTTAGAAATGACGATCAGCCAGACGCGCTGGCTCACGCCTGTAATCCCAGCACTTTCTGAGGCCAAGGCGGGCAGATCACTTGAAGTCAAGAGTTCAAGACCAGCCTGGTCAACATGGTGAAAACCTGTCTCTACCAAAAATGCAAAAATTAGTCAGGAGTGGTGGCCCACGCCTGTAATCCCAGCTACTCGGGAGGCTGAGGCAGGAGAACTGCTTGAACTCAGGAGGCTGAAGCAGGAGAATTGCTTGAACTCAGTGAGCCAAGATTGTGACACTGCACTCCAGTCTGAGTGACAGAGTGAGACTCTGTCTCAAAAAAATAAAAATAAAAATAAAAATAAAAAAAGAACTGCTAAGGGAAGTTTTTCAGACAGAAAATAATACCAAAAAAAATTGTGAACATCAGGAGCAAGAGATCTTGTAAAATATCTGGTTATAAATAGACCATTCTTCTCATGACTTCTTTAAAATATGTTTGACAGGTAAAAGCAAAAAGATTAACGACGGGGTTTTCAATGTATATTGATGTAATGTATGACAACTATAGGATAAAGGGAAGGAAAAGGGGTGCATATGATGGTAAAGTTTCTACATTTCAATTAAGGTGGTAAAATATTGATTCTAAGCAAACTGTGTAGAGCACTCATTTAGTAATCTCTACAGCAACCACAAAAAAGTATACAAATAAGTCAAAATTAGAACTAATTAAAACGGAATACTAAAAATGTTCAAATAATCCTTAAAAAGACAGGAAAGGGGAAATGGGAACAAAGAAAAAGCCCAGAGAGAACAAACTAAAAAGTAATAAAATGGTAGATCTAAATCTAAATAATAAATATTTAGTGATTACATCAATGTTAAATCGTCTGAATACACCAATTAAAAGAGAAAGTCTGTCAAAATGAACTAAGAAGTATGACCCAACCATATGTTGTCTACAAGAAACTTACTTCAAACATAATTGCATAAGTAGGTACAAAGGATAGAAAAAGAAGTATCATACAAATACAAATCAAAAGAAAGCTGGAATGCAAAGGTGGTTCAACATTTAAAAAAAAAAAACAGCAACAATTCAACATACTACATTAATATACAAAGGGAAAAAAGCACACAATCATATCAATGCAAAAAATATACTTGACAAAATCCAACATCTTTTCATAATAAAACCACTCAGAAAACTAAGTATAAAAGGAAATTTCCTCAACACAATTAAAAGCACTCATGAGAAACTCACAGCTATCCACATACTCAATGGTGAAAAACTAAAAGCCTTTCTATTAAAACCCAAATGAGACAAGGATGCCCACTTTCACCACCGCTATTCAACATTGTACTAAAGTTCTAGCCAAAGCAACTAGACAAGAAAAAGGAATAAAAGATATCTCATTTGGAAAGGAAGTACTAAAACTATGTCCACAAATGACACAATCCTACATATAGAAAATTCCAAGGAATTCACAAGAACGCTACTATAGCTGAAAAATGGTTCAGCAAAGTAGTAGAATACACAATCAATACATAAAAATCTGTTTTGTTTCTATATACCTGTAAGAAATAATCTAAAATGGAATAAAGAAAGCAATTCCACTTACAATAGCACCTAAAAACTTTTAAACACCTAGGAATAGATTTAAATAAGGGGATAAAATTTTTTGCTGACTGAAAACTACAAAACATTGCTGCAAGTAATTAAAGAAGACCTAAATAAGTGGAAAGACATCTTGTGTACGTAAGAAGGCTTCATATCGTTAAGATGTCAATGCTTCCTAAAGCAATCTAGAGACATGAGGCAACCTCTATTTAAATTCCAATCGACACTCCCTTTTTTTTTTGCAGAAATGGAAAGAGTGATCCTCAAATTTATATGGAATTGCAATGGTTTCCGAATAATTTTTTTTAAAATCTTGAAGATAAAGAACAGGCCAGGTGCAGTGACTCATGCCTATAATCCCAGTACTTTGGGAGACCAAGGTAAGTGGATCACGAGGTCAGGAGATAAAGATCAACCTGGCCAACATGGTGAAACTTCTTCTTTCTAAAAATACAAAAATTAGCTGGGCGTGGTGGTGGGCACCTGCAGTCCCAGTTACTTGAGAGGCCGAGGCAGGAGAATTGCTTGAACCTGAGAGGTGGAGGTTGCAGTGAGCTTAGATCACACCACTGCACCCCAGCCTGGGCAACAGAGCGAGACTCTGTCTCAAACAAACAATGAAAAGAATAAATTTGGTCAGAGCATGGTGGCTCATGCCCATAATCCTAGTCGAGGCAAGAGGATCACCTGAGCCCAGGAGTTTAAGACCAAGACCAACATGGGCAACATAGCAAGACTCTGTTTCTATTAAGAAAAATAAAAGAAGAAACGAAGTTGGAGGATTCAAACTTCTAGAGTTCAAAACTTACTACACAAAGCTACAGTAATCAAAACTGTACTGGCATAAAGATAGGCATATAAACAAACAGAATTAAATAAAGAACCCAGAAATAAAGTATCACATACACAGACAAACGATGTTGATAAGGCTGCTAAGACCATTCAATAAAGAATGGGCATTTTACCTATTTTTAAGTGTACAATTCATTGGGAATTATATTTCCAATGCTGAGCAACAGAAGAAAAATCCTGGGCCTAATGGTTTCACTGGTAAAGTGCACCAAACATATAAAGAAAAACTAACACCTGTGTTGTATGAAAGGAGAGAAGGTTAGCACTCCCCTTGACAAGGATGGAAGAGGCCCTCGGGCCTGACAACACGCAAATGGTTAAGGCATTGCCACCTACTTCGTGGCATCTAACCATCGTTTTTTGGGAGGAAGAAACACATTTTATAAAATGTTACAGTGAAGCCCACAGTTGACCTTTGACTAATAGGAGTTTTAAGTATGTTAAAAATCTGTACTGGACAGTTATAAGAAATTACCAGAGAAAAGCTTGTGAGCTCACCAAAAAAGGATTTCAGTGTAGATTCTGTCTTTCTCAAATGAACTTAAGGAACAAATGACAGTTAAAGTTTGAATGGAGGAGCCTGTCATTGTTCCACATCTGGTTGTTGCTATTTACATTCCTTTGTGAAGCCTATATCTTCCTAAGCTTTTTAGCAGGTATATGTTGAACACTTCTGTTTCATGGTTAAGACAGAATCAGAGGCCATGGATACTGACAACTGATTTGTCTTTTTTTTTTTCTTTTTCCATGACTCTTATCTACTGCCTCATCTTGATTTATAAGCAAAACCTGGAAAACCTACAAAAATAAAGTGTTGTGGTTTATCTAGAAAAATATGGAAAATATTGCTGTTATTTTTGGTGAAGAAAATCAATTTTGTATAGTTTATTTCAATCTAAATAAAATGTGAATTTTGTTTAAAAAGAAAAAAGAAAAACTAACACCACCTTCTCAAACGCTTCCAAAAAATTAAAAAGGAGGGAACACTTTCTAACTCATTCTGTGATGCCATCATTGCCCTGACACTAAAGCCAAACAAAAACACTATAAGAAAACTACAAACCAATATCCCTCATGAACACAGAGGCAAAATTCTCAATAAAATACAGGCAAGTCAAATTCAGTAGTACATTAAAAAGATTACAAAGAAGATTATACACTATGACCAAGTGAAATTTATTCCCAGAATACAAGGAATACAAAGATGGTTCAATATCCAAAAAGAACCAATCAATCAATGTATTACAAAGACAGAATGAATGGGCCAAGCATGGTGGCTCATGCCTGTAATCCCAGCACTTTGGGAGGCCGAGGTGGATCACAAGGTCAGGAGTTCAAGACCAGCCTGGCCAACATGGTGAAATCCTGTCTTTTCTAAAAATACAAAATTAGCCAGGTGTGATAGCACACACCTGTAATCCCAGCTACTTAGGAGGCTGAGTCAGGAGAACTACTTGAACCCAAGAGGTGGAGGTTGCAGTGAGTGGAGATTGAGCCAGTGCACTCCAGCCTGGGCAAAAAGAGCAAAACTCCACTCAAAAAAAAAAAAAAAAAAAAAAAAAAAAAAAAAAAAAAAAAATAAAGAAAAATAAAAAACGGAAAAAAAAAAAAACATCAAAAACACCAAAGGACAAAAATTAAAACCAAGTTATTATATAAAAAACAATTA
>CAUYLG010067140.1:0-23094 GCA_963573385.1 Cacajao melanocephalus
AATATAATTATAAATATTTTGAAATATAGCTGAGGACTATATTAGAATTCCTTTGATATAATAAAGGTAATATATTGTCCTGGTTGTATTTTTCAGGATTGTGATATGCCTCTCACATTTCTTTTCTTACACACACACACACACACACACACACACACATATATATATATATATATATACAAGAAAAGAATATATATATGTATATATACACATATATATATATATTTTTTATTGCATTTTAGGTTCTAGGGTACATGTGCAGATCATGCAGGATTGTTGCATGGCAATGTGGTTAGCTGCCTCCATCCCCATCACCTGTATCTAGCATTTCTCCCCATGTTATCCCTCCCCAACTCCCAACCCCCCACTGTCCCTCCTCTGGTATCCCCTCCCCACAGACCTCAGTGTGAGATGCTTCCCTCCCTGTGTCCATGTGTTCTCATTGTTCAATACCCACCTATGAGTGAGAACACGCAGTGTTTGATTTTCTATTCTGTGTCAGTTTGCTGAGAATGATGGTTTCCAGGTTCATATATGTCCCTACAAAGGACACAAACTCATCATTTTTTATGGCTGCATAGTATTCCATGGTGTATATATGCCACATTTTCACTGTCTAGTCTATCATCATTGGGCATTTGGGTTGGTTCCAAGTCTTTGCTATTGTAAACAGTGCTGCAGTGAACATACATGTGCATGTATCCTGATAACAGAACAATTTGTAATCCTTTGGGTATATACCCAGTAATGAGATTGCTGGGTCAAATGGAATTTCTATTTCTAGGTCCTTGAGGAATCTCCACATTGTCTTCCACAATGGTTGAACTAATCTACGCTCCCACCAACGGTGTAAAAGTGTTCCTATTTCTCCACATCCTCTCCAGCATCTGTTGTCTCCAGATATTTTAATGATTGCCATTCTAACTGGCATGAGATGGTACCTCAAGGTGGTTTTGATTTGCATTTCTCTAATGACCAGTGATGATGAGCATTTTTTCATATGTTTGTTGGCCTCATGTACGTCTTCTTTTGAAAAGTGTTCATATCCTTTGACCACTTTTGAATGGGTTTGTTTGTTTGTTTCTTGTAAATCTGTTTTTGTTCTTTGTAGATTTTGGATATAAGTCCTTTGTCAGATGGGTAGATTGCAAAAATTTTTTCCCATTCTGTTGGTTGCCAGTTCACTCTAATGACAGTTTCTTTTGCTGTGCAGAAGCTCTGGAGTTTAATTAGATCCCATTTGTCTATTGTGGCTTTTGTTGCCAATGCTTTTGGTCTTTTAGTCATGAAGTCCTTGCCTATGCCTATGTCCTGAATGGTTTTAACCGGTTTTTTTCTAGGATTTTTATGGTGTTAGGTCTTATGTTTAAGTCTTGAATCCATCTGGAGTTAATTTCAGTGTAAGGTGTCAGGAAGGGGTCCAGTTTCAGCTTTCTGCACATGGCTAGCCAGTTTTCCCAACATCATTTATTAAACAGGGATTCTTTTCCCCATTGCTTGTTTTTGTCAGATTTATCAAAGATCAGATGGTTGTAGATGTCTGGTGTTACTTCTGAGGTCTCTTAGTTTTTTATCACTTTTAAATATAATTGTCTGGAGTTTCAAATAGTGTTTTACTTTTTGTTTCAGTCATCAAATCTGATTTTTAAAAATAAAATGTATGATTCTACAATTCATGAGGAAGAGGCTAACCTGTGATGTACCTTCAGATCCTTGCTCTGTCATTCTTTCTTCCTGATGCTCCGAGATTTCTTCTATTAGCATTTTCTTTCTGTTTGAATAACTTTCTTTAGCCAATCTTTAATACTAAGTCTACTAATGACAAATTCTTTTGGTTTTCCTTCATCTGAGAATGTCTTTACTTTTTCTTTATTCCTCAAGAATAGTCTTATCCAATATTAAATTCACAGTTAACAGGATTTTTTTTTTTTAGCATGTGAAGACTGCTGTGCCAATTCCTTCTGATCTACATAGTTTCAGATGAATTGGTGTTTCCCTATAGGTAATGCATCATTTATCTCTGGCTATGTCAAATAATAAGAAATACTTATATTGGTATCTTCTCTCAGTCCCTGGCACAGAGATCCTGAAACCCCTGTGATTTCCTGAGCAATAGGGATACTAGGAGAATCTTCTGTTCTAATTTTGGCCTTTGACTAAGATTCCTGACACAGAGCTCCTAAGTCCCCGGGAATTTCCTGGGTGGCTGAAGCATCTTCAGTTCAGATGAAGCGACTCTTGGTGGGATCCTAAATAGCCTCAGTATGGGGATCAGTTGCCAGGGGGAACTAAGTGTTTGATTATGGGGTAAGAACTTTTATCTCCATCCTCCTGACCTCTGGAAAGAGGAGAAGGGCTGAAGGCTGAATTAATCACCAGTGATCAATGATATAATCAAACATGCATATGTAATGAGGCCTGCAAGAAAACCCAAAAGAACAGGGTTCAGATGAACTTCCAGATAGCTGAACACATGGAGGTTCCTGGAGAGTGGCACATCCAGAGAGGGCATGGAGGCACCACACCTCTTCCCATGTGCCTTGCCTATCTCTCCATCTGGCTACTCATCTGTTTCCTCTACCGTAGCCTTTGTTCATAAACTGGTAAATATAAGTAAAGTGTTTCCCTGAGTTCTGTGAGCCACTCTAGCAATTAATCAAACTCAAGGAGGCATTGGGGGAACTTGGATTCATAGCTTGTCAGTGGCTTCAGTAGCATCTGAAGCGAGGCAAGTTTGTGGAACTTACCCTTGGCATGGGACCTAATGCTATCTCTAGGTATACAGTGTCAGAATCGAGTTAAATTAGAGGATATGCAGCTTCTATCCACTGGAGAATCTTCCAGAAAATTGACTGGCGCATTGGAATCTCCATAAAAGTGTTGACAGAACTAAATAAAAAACAGAGAGGCTCTTTAAAAGAAAATGACATTTATTTGGGAATAGGGCATTGTAATAGAAATATGCATGCCATATAGTATGCATGTGTATATTTTGGGAGGCAAAGGAAGACAAGGTTTTTAAAGGAAAAATTAGTGGGATTATATTATTTTTTTGACATCATTATCCTTGGCTACAAGGATCAATGACAAGAATGGTGCCAGTCTGGGGTTGAACAGACAGTTGCTGAGCAGATGTCCTCGCAATGTCCTGTATATTTTTTGTGTAGTCATAGCCTTTGTGCAAGGTTGTAGTTTTTGCAGAATTTTTTGTGATAGTTTTTATCAGGGATTTATGCATGAGAACTCTCCCATTATGGCCTTTCCTGGATCTATTTGTTAGTTTTTTGGTTTTGTTTTGTTTTTTAACACAACTGATACCATTTTGGTTCTGACAACTTTTACAAGTGACTATGTGAGAGTAGAGAGTAGAAAAAAGACTGATTTTTCCTATATTATGATAGGCTTTGTTCAAGATTGTTTTCAATTTATTTATTAATTTATTTATTTATTTATTTATTTTGAGAGAGGGTCTCTCTCTGTAACTAGGCTGGAGTGCAGTGGCGTGATCTTGGCTCACTGCAACCTCTGCCTCCCGGGTTCAAGCGATTCTTCTTGCCTCAGCCTCCCAAGGAGCTGGGATTACAGGTGTGCGCCACCACGTCCAGTTAATTTTTGTAGTTTTTGTTCTTAGCAGAGATGGAGTTTCACCATCTTGACCAAGATGGTCTTGATCTCATGACTTTGTGATCTGCCTGCCCTAGCATCCCAAAGTGCCAGGATTACAGGCATGAGCCACCGTGCCCAGCCATATTTATCTTTTATTTTTTTGAGACAGAGTCCTGCTCTGTCACCCAGTTTGGAGTACAGTGGCACCATCTTGGCTCACTGCAACTTCCGCCTCCCGGCTTCAAGCGATTATCCTGCCTCAGCCTCCTGAGTAGCTGTGATCACAGGCATGTGCCACCATGCCCAGCTAATCTTTTTTTTTTGTATTTTTAGTAGAGATGGGGTTTCACACGTTGGTGAGGTTGATCTCAAACTCCTGACCTGAAGTGATCCGCCTGCCTTGGCCTCCCAAAGTGCTGGGATTACAGCGTGAGCCGCAGAGCCTGGCCAAGATTATTACCTTTTTTTTTTTTTTTTTTTTTTTTGCTTTTAGTTTCCAGAAGTTTAATTATAATGTGTGTGATATGCAGAATAATGGCCCCCAAAGATGTCCACACCCTAATAACCGGTACCTGTGAATATGTTAGCTTACATCTCAAAAGGGACTTTGTAGATGGGATTCGGTTAAACATTCTGAGATGGAAAGATTTTCCTGGTTTACCAGGCCACAACCTAATTTTTTACTGTTGTGGTCAGAGAGAGACATAATGACTGAAGAAAGGCCAGAGAAATGTTACATGGCTGGCTTTGAAGATGGAGGAAGAGGCCATGAATCAAGAGTCTGCCACTAGACTCTGGAAAGGTAAGAAAACAGATTCTCCCCAGAGCCTCTAGACAGGAATGCAGTGAGTTCTGTATTGAACTTCTGATTTACAGAACCAGAGATAAGAAATGTGTGTTGTTTTAAGTTTGTGGCAATTTATTATGATAGGAATAGACAACAAATACAGTATGTCTTGATGTCCTTTTCTTTGGGTTTATTCTGTTTGGGGTTTGTTCTATTTCTTAAATCTGTAGTTTGTGTTTTTAATCAAATTTGCAAGTTTTCAGCCATTATATCTTTGAATATTTGTCAGTCTCACATTCTTTGCTGTCTCTTTTTGTCACTCCAGTGACATGAATAGTGCGTCTTTTGTTAATTTTCACAGTTCTGTGGAGCGCTGTTGTTCCTTTCCTTTCCTTTCCTTCCCTTTTCTTTCCATCTTTTTCCTCTCTGTTATTCAGATTGGGAGAGCTTATCGATTTACCCTCAAATTCACAGATTCTATCCTCTGGAAATTTCTAAAATATGTATTTTCAGTTCAGTAATGTTTAGCTCTTTTTTATAACTTTTTGGCTGAGATTTTCTGTTCGTTTTAGTTAAGATAATTTGTCACTGATTTTTGAAGACCTTCTCTGAAGACTGCTTTAAAGTACTTGTCAGATAACTCCACTTTTAAAATCATCTCTGTGTTGATGTCAGTTGTTTGATTTTCTTTGTTCTTCCCCACAGGTGATTTTTAAAATTATATCCTTAGCATTTTATCTGTTGTTAAGGGACCTTGGGTCTTATAAAATCCTGTGTTTTAATGGGGAATCACCCTGTTTAATTAGCATGCAGGTTCCATCCTACTTTCAACGGCCTACAAGTGCATTTTCAGAACCTCTGGAAAGGTAAGAAAACAGATTCTCGCCAGAGCCTCCAGACAGGAGGTGCTGTTTTCATTGACCCTAGTATCTGGTGATATTGCTGCCTAAGGGGGCATGTATTAGTCTGTTCTCATGCTGCTGATAAAGACATATCTGAGACTAGATAATTTATAAAGAAAAAGAGGTTTAATGGACTCATAGTTCCACATGGTTGGAGAGGCCTCACAATCATGGCGGAAGGCAAAAGGAACATATTACATGGTGGCCAGCAAAGAGAGAATGAGAGCCAAGCAAAAGGGGTTTTCTCTTGTAAAACCACCAGCTGTCATGAGACTTGCTACCATGAGAACAGTATGGGGAAACCACCCCCACAAAATTCAATTATCTTCTACTGGGTCCTTCCCACAACGTGTGGAAATTATGGGAGCTACAATTCAAGATGAGATTGGGATGGGGACATGGCCAAACCATATCATAGCAGAAGGGATCCCTCAGGCCCACCCTCCTGGGATCTTTCTGGTAGAATAGGCGAGTCTCAAACCTAGCAGGGAAGTATTAATAGAAGTTGGTTGTTTATTGTTGGCTGATCCCCAGCCATTTCCTTGCTCATGGTGTCTGGCTCACCTGATGCAATCAGATGAACTTCCGCTAGAGGCAGGGGAAGGGAAGCCTACCTGGACTGCTTTCTGTTGCTGAATCAAGGGTCAGGTTTGAATCATCTTCTGATGGGGAGGGAGAAGGGGGCAAGGAACACATAGGACACCTGCCACAGTGCTGTTTCTCCAGTCCTGGGTTTCCAAACCAGTGTGTCATCTTCCTACCACATTTGACTTCTCCAAAGGAGATATCCAGTTGGCAACCAAAAAAGAAAAAAATCCAGGGTGTATCCAGTTGTCCTCAGTGAGTAGGAACAGGGAAAGATGAATCCACATCATCTTGTCTGGACTGCAAGGACGTAGTATATTTTCAGTTCCAACTTTTCTCTCTTCCCACACAATGAAGCAATGTTACACTATTTTAGTTTTATTTACTACTCTCTCGCCTTCATATTATTGTTGTCATGATTTTTTGTTGTTGTTGTTGCTGTTTTTGAGATGAACTTTCAGTCTTCTCACCCAGGCTGGAGTGTAATGGCGCGATCTGGGCTCACTGCAACCTCCACCTCCTAGGTTCAAGTGATTCTCCTGTCTCAGCCTCCAGAGTAGCTGGAATTACAGGCATGTGCCACCACATCCAGCTAATTTAGTATTTTTAGTAGAGATGGAGTTTTACCATGTAGGTCAGGCTGGTCTACAACTTCTGACCTCAGGTGATCCACCCGCCTTAGCCTCCCAAGGTGCTGGGATTACAGGTGTGAGCCACTACGCCAGGCCTGTTGCCATGTATTTTAATAAAACATGCATTTTAAAGTTTTTAAACATATTTTTAAATTTTAGTGCTAGCATATTGTTTTAGGGTCTATTTTTATTCACAAATCTTTGTATAGAATTAAATAATTATTTCTGTAGTTCATGTTTACATAAGCATTTTCCTGTGCATTTAGGAACAAATTCCAAAGTTCAGGGTGTTGATGGACCAGGGTAGTTTTCCTATCTGTACAACTCAAAGGCCTCTTACTCTGTTGTTACCAGGAGGTAATAAAAAATGGCTTCTCTCTGCAATTGGGCTCCTCCAGTCCTCTCATGTTTCAGAATTGATGCCCCAGTTCTTACTCAGCTCCATCGAGCTCCAACCTCCCTTCCAGAAGAACTAAGATGCACTGTGAGGAAAACAAGTAGCAGGTTTTCCTCACAGTGCATCTTAGTTCTTCTGGAAGGGAGGTTGTGTTAAAGGGTTGGCCCCGCTCTGATCTCCCTACTGCCCCTCAGTGGGTCCCTGTGGTCTCTCCGCATTCATACTCACAAAGGAACCTGTGGTGATGTCCCCCATGATGCCAGTGGTTCTCAGATCCACTTGCAGAGGTTTCCACACAAGTTGGGGTCCACTAATGGGCCCAACTCTCCCCTGCCCAGAGCTGCAGGTCTCACATGGGACTCAGAAGGTCTAATTGTTGTCAGAGGGTTTGGCCTACTTACACATATTTCATGACTTCCGGGATATCTTGTCACTTAATTTCATTGACCGTGTGGTCCACAAGGTTTTCTGTCCTCATTCTTTTTTCTTTTTTTTTTTTTTTTTTTGTGGAAACAGAGTCTGGCTCTATCCCCCAGGCTGGAGCGCAGTGGCATGATCTCGGCTCACTGCAACCTCTGCCTCCCAGGTTCAAGCGATTTTCATGCCTCAGCCTCCCAAGTAGATAGGATTACAGCTACCCGCCACCATGCCCAGCTAATTTTTTAGTATTTTTAGTAGAGACGGGGGCGGGGTTACCATGTTGGCCAGGCTGGTCTTGAACTCCTGATCTCAGGTGATCCACCTGCCTCAGCCTCCCAAAGTGCTGGGATTACAGGCATGAGCCACAATGCCCAGCCCTCATTCATTTTTAGGAGGAGATTTAAGGAATTTTAGGAGGGGATATTAGGAGGGGATTTAAGGGAGGGTTAGAAAACTATGATACCATCATGATTTTGCCCCTACTAGACATTCTGCCTTGCATTTTTTCCCCAGACCATTCTTCCGAACTCAGCCTTGAGTTAGAGTTCTTGACTCTAAGTTTCAAACCTTGCCCCTAGGTTTGGTCTTCCAGGCCCATGTTCCTATTGGCCTTTCTAGTGCCTGATGGTGGCCTTCTCCACGTGGATTGGCTTGATTTTCCCCTCATTCTGAGAACCTGACTTACCCCTGGAACCCAGCTATGACAGTGACCATCTTACCTTACTGCAGTATATTTCCAGCCTTCCTCCGGCCACCCTCAAGCCAGTTGAAGAGAATTTAACCCTTAGGGATCACTTTTGTCTACCTTCCTTGTTTTATAGATGGGGAAACTTAGGCTTAAGTAAATAGGTGAAAATATCTAGTGCCCCACAGTTTTTTCATAGCAACATAAATATGATAACTTACAGGTTTATGTAATAGACACCAGGAGCCTCTGGCAGAGAACAGTCCTGCACTCTTTCCCATTGAGCCTCAACAGAGCTGCAGGATCCTCATGAACACAGTGTGCATGGCAGTCACTTCTAGCAGTTTCTAACCCCAGTCCAGAGCTCTTTCTAAAACACGCTCTATTTCTGCTCCTTATCATGGCAACAAATAGATTTACCTTTTTATCTAAGCACACCACAATGCTGACTTGAGTTTTGTTTGTGGTTCACTATGATCCCTGGATCCTTTTCTCTTGCCACAAATAGAAAGTCCCAACTGTATTTCACGATTTTTCCTTTGTCCTCCTCCTCCTCGTCTTTTCTGAGCATTTCTTCTGCAATCATTTATGTATGTATATATGTATGCATGTTTTTGAGATGGAGTCTCGCTCTGTTGCTCAGGCTGGAGTGCAGTGGTGCTGTCTGGGCTCACTGCAGCCTCCGCCTCCCGTGTTCCAGCAATTCTCCTGCCTCAGCCTCCCGGGTAGCTGGGATTACAGGCACGTGCCACCAGACCTGGCTAATTTTTGTATTTATAATAGAGATGGGGTTTCACCATGTTGGCCAGCTTGGTCTCAAACACTTGACCTCAGGTGATCTGCCCACCTCGGCCTCCCAAAGTGCTAGGATTACAGGCGTGAGCCACTGTGCCCAGCCCACAATATTTTTTTTTAAATAAAGTGAAGGATTTGGTGGAGGAAAAGGAATTTAAAATTATAAACGAGTACAAAATTGGCCCTGTGATCTGTGATAGATCAGCGCGGTATTTTCCAGGCGTTTCATGACATCTTTTATCAGTATCTTCAGCGTGATTTCAGTGGCTTTGACTGCCTTTGCCACCTGCTTGTTTGGCCGTGGTAGGTATTAACTTGCACATCTTTATGCTTTAGCACCTCTAGTTCTGGCGCTCCAGTGAAGGGAGGTTTTAGTGTTTTATTAATGCCTCATTCATTTGTGGCCCATGCCTTCCTCGCTCTCACTGCTGTCACGATATATTTCATGACTGAATATTCATTTGGCTCAGCCTGCACATTTATAGAATCTGCTATTTAAAAGGCTTCTTTTGTCATCAAAACCCCTCGCAATCATTTTCTTCACCTCTTTTCTTTCCGTTTCTTTTCCTTTCCACTCAACACTGAAAATCACAAATTTCCTATGTACTTCATATCCCTGATTTTTTCTTCTTTTCTTCTCTGACTTTCTGCTGGATCTTGCTATATATATTACAACACCCTGACTTCCTTTTATAGGAGCAGATTAGCTGTTAAATATAACTGAGAGGAGAATCTCTCGGCCTTGCTGGACTGGGCAAAAGAAAGATCTGCATATTAAGCAAAATTGCATAAAACGTAAAAATAAATGGAGAAAACTGAGGAAATTTCATGTCTTTTAAAATTAATTAGGAGAGAGGATTCTCATTTTTGCCTTGCATCTTTTTGGCTGATACATGGCTGGGATGGGTTCCAAGTCTTGCGCCCATGCACCAGAATTTTATCCAACTGCAAAATGACTCCTCTCTGGAAGACAATGTTTGATTCCAGCAGAGAGGGCACTTTGTCCTTTAACTTTCTTTTACCTTGGATTCCCCTTATTCCAAGGTGTAGCCCAGTCCCAGCCCTGCTAAACCCAGCATCACCTTGGGCTGAGGAATGAAGAAGAGAAGAATACACCGTAAGCTGACTCAGGTGCCAGGCAGGTAGGCATTTTCCAGCCATCCTGGCTGATTCCCATGATACTCGCTTGAGACATATTATGAGCTTTCTTTGTTTATTTTTATTTATTATTTCTGAAGCAGAGTTTCGCTCTGTCACCCAAGCTGGAGTGCAGTGGCGGGATATTGGCTCACTGCAATCTCTGCCTTCTGGGTTCAAGTGATTCTTGTGCCTTAGCCTCCTGAGTAGCTGGGATTACAGGCACACACCACCGCACCCAGCTAATTTTTTGTATTTTTATTAGAGACAGGGTTTTGCCATGTTGGCTAGGCTGGACTTGAACTCCTGATCTCAGGTGATCTGCCCACCTCAGCCTCCCAAAGTGCTGGGATTACAGGCATTAGCCACCGTGCCCAGCCTTATGAGCGTTATTTTATCAAAGATTGTCAAAAAGGTAAAGGTTTGAAACTGTCACAGAAGTGGAACCAAGATTCAAACTTAGGTCCTCCAATTTCTTATCTCAAACTCTATTGCTGATTCATCTGTGATGGCATCTTCTTGCCCTTTCTCACTGATACCAAGAGGACAAACTCTTAATCACATATTATATATGTCATTTATTTTAATTTGCTTAAAGGTTTTGCACCCAGATTTTGGCTGGGTGTTTTGCTTTTTGTTAGTTTTTGTATAAATCTTTCGTTCATTCTGACCCTGTTCATTCTGACCTTGTTTAGGTATGCTCAGAGGAATGTTGTTGTTTTGAAATTAGAATTATCCAGAGACTGGGCTTAAGCCTGTTTAATATATTTTTACAGTTTTCTTGGGTTAGGTGAGCTGCGTTGACTGAATGGTACCCACTCAAATTGCCTCTTCCCACTGTTGAGAAGAGAGATCTCTGCCCGGCAGGGAGTCATAACCCTCAGGCCTCAAGAGCCACCCAGCTCCCTCCCCTCCATGCAGGTGGTAACTATGTTCCCTTTATTCCTCCAATTGGCTCGCTGCTCCTTTGGTTTGCTCTACGCAGCAGAGTAAACACTGTCTTTGGATGCTCCCTGGTGCCTCTGGCAATGCTCCACTGCTGTCCAAGTCATACCTTGGTCTGGGGCAGTGCTTCTTAACCCCAAACCACCTGTGGCTCTGTTTAAAACGAACACTCTGCTTCAGTAGTTCTGAGACAGGCTCTGAGATGGTTCATTCTGAAGCAGCTCCAGGTGTTGCCAATGCTACTGGTTGGCAGACACCCTTAACAGCTGGCTTCAGGGAGACTTTCTTCCTGTGCCTTGGCCTGCCCTGCAGCACAGGCTATTCCCAATTATCCAGGGGGACTGAGTGGGAGCCAACTTACAGATAACCAAACATCTGGTTAAAACAAGACTTCAGTCCTGATTCTCCAGAACAAATTAACCATGATAGCTATGGCAGGAACCTGGAACGGAGGGGGCTGATCTCACCAGCAGGTGCCCTTAATTATTCTGATAAGTAGGCAGCAGTTAATGAGAATGGATCTCTGACTGTGAGTACAGAAGACAGAAGCCAGCTGGCTGGGTGGAAGGCACATTGAATGGCACTTCCCTGGAGGATAGTGGGGAAAAGTGGGGTCCTGAGGTCCAGCTGACCCAGGCTGCTCTGGAGGGTGCTGGAACTGGTCATGAGCATGAGCCAGGAAGGACAGAGCTCGCCAGTCCTGCCAAGGCTCAATAATAGTTAATCTGCACAGTGGATCCCGATGGCACAGAGGTAATAGCACTCAGTAGAGTGATTATATTAGTCTGTTCTTGTATTGCTATTAAAAAAACTACCTGAAATTGGGTAATTTATAAAGAAAAGAGATTTACTTGACTCAAGGTTCCACAGGCTATACAGGAAGCATGGTGGAGGGGCCTCAGGAAACTTACAATCATGCTGGAAGGCAAAGGGGAAGCAGGCACACCTTACATGGCCAGAGAAGGAGGAAGAGAGAGAAGGGGGAGGTGTCACACGCTTTTAAACAACCAGATGTCGTGAGAACTCATTATCACAGAAACAGCAAGGGGGAAACCTGCTTCCATGATCCAACCACCTCCTACCAGGGCCCTCTTCCAACATTGGGAATTACAATTTGACGTGAGATTTGGGTGGGGACACAAATCCAAACCGTATCAGTGATCCCTGAAGGTGGACTTCTCAGGGCCTTATCATGACAAAATGTGGGCTCCTGAAAACTGCTTTGGCATGCTCCTCACAGCTCTGCCCGGAGAGTGTGTGGAGTGGTCAAGCCCACTCACCCCTGCTGTGTTCTTGACGTGCAATCTGACTTGCCTCTCTGAATTGAGAACATCTACTATAAAGACCTTAAGTTACCCCCAGACATAATGTACTTTTCATGAGTCTAATAATGATAATCCTCCTATCCAGCACTTTATTCCTTATGTAGCACTTCCATGTCCACTAGCATTTTTTGTTGTTTTTTTTTTTGTTGTTTGTTTGTTTTGAGATGGAATTTCACTTTTGTATCCCAGGCTAGAGTGCAATTGTGCAATCTTGGCTCACTGCAACCTCTGCCTCCTGGGTTCAAGCAATTCTCCTGCCTCAGCTTTCTGAGTAGCTAAGACTACACACACCTGCCACCATGCCCAGCTAATTTTTGTATTTTTGGTAGAGACGGGGTTTTGCCATGTTGGCCAGGTTGGTCTTGAACTCCTGACCTCAAATGATCCACCTGCCTCAGCCTCCCAAAGTGCTGGGATTACAGGTGTGAGCCACTGCACCCAGCCTCCACTAGCTCTTTTAATTCTGGAAACAACTCTGAGAGTTGGGTAGAGCAGTCATCATTGCCTCCTTTGTAATTGAGGAAATTAGTCTGAAACCACACAGTGACACCATCAAGACCAGAATCCATGGCTCCCTGTTCTCAGACCTGTCACCTTTCCATCATATTATGTGGGCTGTCCATTGCCCCACTGGAGTGCACTGGAATTGATTGAAATTAATCTTGCTGAGTAAAGATGCTGCAGGAAACTGAAAATACCAGTTTCTTTTCTTTTGGAATGCCTGGGGGGAAAAAACCTGTTTGCTTTAGTAATTATCTTCCATGTGTTCAGTTTTGTATTAACCATATTAAGTTTAAATTGATCCTAAGATAGTGGAAGGATTGTTTTTACTTCAGCAATAATTACTGTGCATATGGGATAGTTTACTCTCTATTATTCCATGCATTCAAAAAAATTCTATATATACTCTGGCTTTCTGTCTGGAGGCTCATTCTGGACCATGGAGCAGGAAGGGGATCCTAAAAGTGAATAGAATTCTCCCTGTGTTTAGGAGAGAAGTTGGAGTTCAGGCAACTGGAAGTTGTGGGGACAGAGTACAAGAATGGAAAGACAGAATAAAAGGGAGAAAGAAAGAGCTACAGAAACTTACCTAGGTGTCACCTTGAGACTTTCCTGAATTATAAAGTATGCACGTGTAGGATGAAGCTCCATGAGATAGAGCAAAGAGAGGTCAGAGTTATGAGCTGAATGGTTCTCAGGGCTCACACACTCCTAGAAATTATGCAAGATTGCCATTAGCCAGAGTAAAGAGTCCTCCTTCACCACTCAGGGCAACCAAAAGAAACCCCCAAATGGGCCGCATCTTAGAAGTAGGGCTACATTATCCTTAATGTAAAAGCAACTCTAGATCCACCATAACAAAGCTTCAAAAGAAGCCTCAAAATGAACAGAAAGTAACGTTACCAGAACAATGCCCTATATTTTTGGGGGGACTGAGGGAGTCATGCTCTGTCACGCAAGCTGGAGTGTACTGGCACAATCATGGCTCACTGCAGCCTTGACCTCCTGGGCTCAAGTGATCCTCCCACCTCAGTCTCCCAAGTAGCTGGGACCACAGGTACACGCTACCATGCTCAGTTAATTGTTTGTTGTTGCTGCTGTTTTGTTTTGTTTTGTTTCTGGAGAGATGGGATCTCACTTTGTTGCCCAGGTTGATCTCAGACTCCTGGCCTCAAGCAGTCTGCCCTCCTTAGCCTCTCAAAATGCTGGGATTATAGGTGTGAGCCACCATGGCCAGCCTTGCCTTATGCTTAAAAAAAAAAAATCCAGATACTCATTAAATAAAAGCACAATTTCCAGCATCCAATTCAGTATTATTAGACTTTCCAAGAAATAGAAAAATGTGACCCACAACTTAGGAGACAAAGTAGTCAATATAAACAGACATAGAAATAATGAAAGTGGCAGCAAAGGACATGAAGACAGTTATTATAATTATGTTTAAGTGCTTAAAGGAAAACATGGTGTAGTAAGGAGAAAAGTGGGAGATATGTAAAGGAAGCACATGGAAGTTCCTAAAGATGAAACATACAATATCTGAAAAAAAATTCACATATTAGACCATGCAGAAGAAAAGATTAGTGAACTAGAATACATAGCAATAGACAGCACAGAAACTATGCAAAATAAAACAGAGACAACTGAAAATGAATCAGCAAGATCTTAGTGACCTCTGGGACAATGTAAGGTAGTCTAGCACACATGTAATGGGAGAACCAGAAGAAGAAAATGGAAAACAGAAAAATATATTTTAAAAAATAATGGCCCCCAAAATTTCCAAATCTGATTAAATCTATATACTCACAAGTTTAACAAGCTCAAGAACCCCAAGAGGGTTAAATACAAAGAAAACCACCCCAAGGCACATCAAATTCCTGAAAACCAGTGACAAACGAAAAAATCTTAGGAGGAATCAAAAGAAAAAAATAACATATTACATAGGGAACAAATATAGATCAGTCACAAACTTCTCACTAGAAACTATGAAAGCCAGAACAATGAAATGACGTCTTTAACATGCTGAAAGAAAGTAACTTTGAATTCTTATTTATTTATTTATTTATTTTTTGAGACAGAGTCTCACTCTGTCATCACGCTGGAGTGCAGTTCACTGCAATCTCCGCCTCCTGGGTTCAAATGATTCTCCTGCCTCAGCTTCCCAAGTAGCTGGGACTACAGGCGTGGGCCACCACACCCGGCTAATTTTTGTATTTTTAGTAGAGACAGGGTTTCACCATGTTGGCCAGGATGGTCTTGAACTCTTGACCTCGTGATCCACCCACCTCGGCCTCCCAAAGTTCTGGGATTACAGACATGAGCCACCACACCCAGCCTCAAATTCTATGCTCGCAAAAATAGCTTGCAAAAATAAAGGCAAAGACAAAACTTTCATCAGAAAAAAATATGTATGACATAATAGCACAAAAGAGGTAGGCAGTGGAAGTATATTGTTGTAAAATGTGCATCATTATTGAGGAGGTGCTAGGTAAACAGAGCAGCCAGTGTGAACATTTTCAGATGTCAATCACCTCGCATCAGTCCTATACTCAAAGCCCTCCAACAGTGTCCCACTTCAGAGTAAAAGCCAAAGTCCCTACCACAGCCTGTGAGGTTGGGCATAATCTGATCGTCTCCTCTCAAATTCTCACCACCACTGTGACCTCAATTATGAATAGATTAGCAAAAATACATGTTTATGAGTCTTTTTAAAATATTATTTCACCAAGAATTTATGATTATCTTTTCTCTGGAAATTATGAAATATGTTTTCTTAAAATGTAAGGCTCCTAAGACAATGCCAACATCTTCTCCCTTGTCTAGAATTCACTCCAACATGGCAGGGAATTTCTCCCAAGTTCCCATCATTTCTGCTTGGCCACGTAGTCGTTCCTCCAATATTAGAATTGAGTCCAGAACAAAAGTTCCCGCTCTTGTTGCCTTAACTTTCAGAATGATTTTTTAAATGGTAGCAAAAAGCCTTTTCATGAGCCACAATCTGTGCTAAGGAGTTTTGACCAAGGGAAGCATGTGGGTTACACTGTAGCTTTAATTGTTTCTAATGGATGAATAAAATCCTTACTGTTCTTTTTCTGAGTCACTGCATTCCCCACTGCTCCATGTCCCCCACTGTATTAGGTTTCAGACCAGGGACTCTTCATCTTGTCCCTAGGGCCCTTTTCCCTTCAGCAACTTATTTTCCAAGGCTTGCCTCCCTTTCCTTGCACACCAGCTAAGTGGACCTAGTGACTAAGCCTTGAGCAAAGCCTACTAGTCCTCATCCACACCTCTGTTCATGACTTCCCTGCTTCCAGGGTTATTTTTATTGTCTAAAGACACACAGCCTAAAGAGCCATATTTCTATAGTTGAAAGCCATACAAACTATTTTCAGCTGTGGATATCTATGAGGGTAAGTAAATCACAAGTTTCCATAAGAATAAGGCTTAGCTTCCATCTCAACCTCTTTTTGAACCTGTATTTACTCAGTAACTCCCAAGTCAGTATTAAGTGTGTAGGAATGATAAATAAGTGCCTGTAACATTCTAGGAGGTTTTGCTGGCTCCTTGTCCTCCTTCAGCTATTATTAAATAACAAATTAATATATGAACTGGTAAAAGTTATTCAGCAGGATTGACTTCCCATGTAGTTGTTGGAGTATACTTAAGGGTAGTTTAAGAAATGGGGCCACTGGGGAAGGAGAAGCTGTATTAGTCCATTTTCATACTTTTGTGAAGAAATACCTGAGACTGGGTAACTTATAAAGAAAAAGAGGTTTAATGGACTCACAGTTCCACCTGGCTGGGGAGGCCTCACAATCATGGCAGAAGGTGAAAGAGAAGCAAAGGCATGTTTTACATGGCGGCAGGCAAGGGAGTGTGTGCAAGGAAACTGCCCTTTATAAAACCATCAGATCTTGTGAGGCTTATACACTATCACAAAAACAGCACAGGAAAGACCTGCCTCCGTGATTTATTTACCTCCCACTGAGTCTCTCCCACAACATGTGGGGATTATGGGAGCTATAATTCAAGATGAGATTTGGGTGGGGACACAGCCAAACCATATCATTCCACACCTGTCCCCTCACAAATCTCATGTCCTCACATTTCAAAACCAATCATGCCTTCCCAACAGCCCCCCAAAGTCTTAACTCTTTTCAGCATTAACTCAAAAGTCCAAAGTCTTATCTGAGACAAGGCAAGTCCCTTTCACCCATGGGCCTGTAAAATCAAAAGCAAGTTAGGTACTTCCCAGATACAATGGGGTACGGGCATTGGATAAATACATCTGTTCCAAATGGGAGAAATTGGCCAAAACCAAGGGTCTACAGGCCCCATGCAAGTCCAAAATCCAGCAGGGCAGTCTAATCTTAAAGCTCCAAAATGATCTCCTTTGTCTCTATGTCTCACATCCATTTCATGCTGATGCAACAGCTGGGTTTCCATGGTCTTGGGCAGCTCTCCCTTGTGACTTTTCAGGGTACAGCCCCCTCTTCTGCTGCTTTCATGGGCTGGTATTGAGTGTCTGCAGCTTTTCCAGGCACATGGTGAAAGCTGTTGGTGATCTGTGGCAGGCCAATTCTCCCTGACAGTCACATAGACAGGGCTTCATAGCACTCCAGTTATACAGACAAACTTCCACAGCATCAGCCTTAACATTAAGTTAATAATTAAACCTAGGAAAATCGATGCCTGTACCCCAAAGCCAGAAATGAGACATATGTTCAGTAAGAACCTGGCTCAGGCTTCTCCTGAAGCCTGGAACAAGTCAAGATAATGGATAATGGAAATAGCTTTACATTCCTTGTACCAGGACCCACCTTGGATTGCAAAACCTGGGGTGAGTCAAGATAAAGACAGCCTTACATTCCTCATACAAAGACCCATCTTGGGTTGAATAAATTTATTGGAGGTCTGAAGAAACTCTCCAGACAGAAATCGTAGGTAAGATAAGACAGAAGTAATCACTCCAGTACCACAGCCCTTGTTAAGCAGATTTAAGAGACATTTCTTAATCACTCTGATACCACGGACCTCATGGATTAAATAGATTTAGAAGACATTTCTGGCCTCTGACCTTCTAGTTAAAATAAAATTAATCGCCTATAGACTTAGATGAATATGGTACTGCACATTGGCATACAATCTAAACATATGTAAGCACTGGAAAAACTTTACAATCCTGAGTTGATCTGACAAATTACCTCTGACCTTCTTCCTGTATCCAGTAAAGAAGTAAACTCTCTTTTTTCCCAGTTCATATGCATCTCGTTATTGTGCCATGAGAACACAAAGCCAGACCCAGTTCGGTCCAGGAACAGATTTATCATTCTGGCGTCTAGATACAGTGGCCCTCTTCTCACAGCTCCCCTAGGCAGTGGCCCAATGGGGACTCTGTATGGGGGCTCCCACCTCACATTTCCCTTTCACACTGCCCTAGCAGTGGTTCTCCATGAGAGCTCCACCCCTGTAGCACACACCTCTGCCTGGACATCCAGGTGTTTCCTTACATCCTTTGAAATCTAGGCGGAGGTTCCCAAACCTCAATTCTTGACTTCTGTGCACCCACAGGCCTAACACCATGTGTAAGCTGCCAAGGTTTGGGTGTGCACACTCTGAAACAATGGCCTGAGCTCTATGTTGACCCCTTTTAGCCATGGCTGGAATGCAGTACCAAGTCCTGAGACTGTACAAAGCAACATGACCCTAGGTCCTGTCCACAAAATGATTTTTTCCCCCTAGGCCTCCTGGCTTGTGATGGGAGGTGCTGCTGTGAAGACTTCTGACATGCCCTGGAGACGTTTTCCCCATTGTCTTGGTGATTAACATTTGGCTCCTCATTACTTATGCAAATTTCTGTAGCCAGCTTGAATTTCACCTCAAAAAATGGGTTTTTCTTTTCTATTGCATCATCAGGCTGCAAATTTTCCAAACTTTTATGCTCTGCTTCCCTTTTAAATATAAGTTATAATTCCAAACCATATCTTTGTGAATACATAAAACAGTGCTTTTTATAGCACCCAGGTGACCTCTTGAATGCTTTGCTGCTTAGAAATTTCTTCCACCAAATACCCTGAATCATCTCTCTTAAGTTCGAAGTTCCACAGATCTCTAGAGCAGGGGAAAAATGCCACCAGTCTTTTTGCTAAAACATAGCAAGAATCATCTTTATTCCAGTTCCCAAGAAGTTCATCATCTCCATCTGAGACCACCTCAGCCTGGATTTCATTGTTCATAGCACTATCAACATTTTGGTCAAAGCCATTCAATAAGTCTCTAGAAAGTTCCAAACTTTCTCACATTTTCCTGTCTTCTTCTGAGCCCTTTAAACTGTTCCAACCTCTGCCTGTTACCCAGTTCCAAAGTTGCATCCACATTTTTGGGTATCCTTATAGCAGTACCCCACTCTATCTGTACCAATTTACTATATTAGTCCATTTTCATATTGCTATGAAGAAATACCCAAGACTGGATAATTTATAAAGAAAAAGAAGTTTAATGGACTTACAGTTTCATATGGGTGAGAAGGCCTCACAATTATGAGGAAGGCAAAGGAGGAGCAAAGGCACATCTTACATGGTGGCAGGCAGGAGCACATGTTCAAGGGAACTTTCCTTTACAAAAGGAAGTTCAGATCTCATGAGACTTATTCACTATCATGAGAATAGCATGGGGAAAAAACCTACCCCCATGATTCAATTAGCTCCCACTGGGTCCCTCCCATGACACATGGGGATTATGGGAGCTCCAATTCAAGATGAGATTTGGGTGGGGACACAGCCAAACCATATCAGTAACATTGCTGGATTGCAAACATAGTAGCAAGACAGGGGTTAGCACCAGCCACTTAGGGAGGCTGAGTCTCAGGGAGATTTGACAATTTACCTCATAGGAAGAGAATAATATGCAAGATTGGGCAGGAAGAGGGTGAAGGAGGGAGTAGAGGGAGCCTTGCATGAGGGGCTGATATTCAAATACCTTCCCACAAGTTCCCAACTTTTCCTATGGGGAAGGCAGAACAGAGATAAGCTAAGTTTTTTGCAAGCCAGGAAACTGTCCTGTGTCCTTGCTGGCTTAAGCCATGGAAGGGCACATTTAGGGTTCATCCTTCCCCTTGTTCAGTAACTAATGTAGCCACTGATTATGTTTAGAGTCAGAATATACTCAGTTAAATCCAATTAAGTTTCAAACTGTAGTTGCATATTACTATTTTATTACCATGCTTCATGCTCAGGTAGCATTTCTTTTAGTTTTTCCTGAGCATTTGCCAGATTTGCTTTTAGTAATTAATTCATCATCATCCTTTGCCCCTATACAAATGCATACACATTGTTCAATCCACTTTCTGTCCATCTTTATGTTTAAGCACATATCTGTAATACATAGCTGAACACTAAAGAAAGTAGTTAATTAGCTGTCATGGTGGCATATGCCGAGAGTCCCACCTACTAGGGAGGCTGAGGTGGGAGAACTGATTGAGCTCAGGAGGATGAAGCTGCAGTGAGCTGTGATCGCACCACTGCTCTCCAGCCTGGGTGACAGAGCAAGACCTAGTCTCAAAAAAAAAAAAAAAAATACAGATAAAATAGCTAAATTTCATAGCATCTAATTAACATGTGTTATTTAAAATATTCCAAAATAATATTTCTACAAATTCCAATTTTATTTCCAGCTGGACCTGAAATAGTACTCTTTTATTAAATGCATTGGATTGGCATTTCAGTCTTATTGACCTACCTGAATTCAGGAATTAAGACATATCATTTTTCACTTACACTAACCAAGTTGTCACCCCTGTGAAAATGATTATTACAGTGCAGACATTTTCTAAATATTGCCAAAGATAAGTGGGTTATTTTGTAGATAATCTTGAGGTTAGGCCAAGGCACACAGATAATATATAAAAAGAAAGCAATTGTAAAAATATTTTCATAGGAGGTACATTTCATGGCAAGGCTGAAGCATTCTAACAACTGGATCACCACACAGCCCCAACTACAAACGGGGCTGCAGATGTCTAAATCCTAGAAAAGAGCATTGCTGGCCACTAGGCATAGGGTACATAGTGGTCACAGGCAGAGAACCTGAAACCTGTTTGCCTGGATTCAAATACCAGCACTGGCCTTACCAGGGCCTCTCAGGTAGAGTACAAAAACTCAGTTTTATTTTTGTGCTCAGTTTTATCATTTTTATTTTTACCATAAAATAAGAGCAGTATGGGGGGGAAGTTGGGGAGTTGGCATCTTTTTGTGGGGAATGTCAGGGGTGTGCTCTTGACCTTGTCTTTCATTAGGAAAGGAAGCATCTCAGCACCTGATGAGCACAGGTGTGCCTGCAAACATCTCCTGTTTGGGGCAGGAGCTTTGGAAGGAAGCTGACAGATTCTGCAACATCCCATCTGCTTACTGCAGTATCTGAACATTCCTTTCTGAGGTCCCAGCTGTGGAACTGGCTCACTCTGATCCTTGGCGTCTAGCTGCTGGCAGAGCTGGTGTGCTGATGGACCAGCATGCTGGGACCACCAAGCCAAGCTGGCAGCTGCTCTGGGGTCTAGCTCCCCATACATCTAGTGCCTCCTCTTGATATCTGTCAAGGGAAGGAGAGCAGGGCGGCATGGCTGCTATGGTAGAAGCAGCTTCTCCCTGGCCACTCAGTGCCTGAGCATGGTGAACCTGTTGCTCCAGGTGGCATGTCTATGCCATTCAACATATAAGATCATTGAGAGCTCCTGATTCTGTCGGGATCACTAGACACAATGCACCTGTATAACAATCAATTTCCTCTCTGTTCTATGAGGCTTCAAAATCAAAGGCAAAGCACATTCTGGCGTATATGCTCAGGAGAGGGGGTAGGTTGATAAGAAAAATTCCTAGGCTGGCCACTCTTAAAGAGCAAGCATCTGAGTTTCTCATTCATTGGCTCTTGTTTTCTATAAATGGAACTGGCCATATGGCTCCAGGGTCACTGGGCTTTGTGGATTTGGAAGAGGTGAGATACATTCATCCTACATTAGGCATAAACCATGGATTAGACCCCATGCTAGGAGCTGTTGGGGACATATGTTATCCCTTGCCATGAACTCACAGTTTCGTGAGGGAGACAGGCACAAGAAAAGCCTGCACATGTGGCAGATGGTAAGGGAGTATGGCACCATTGGAGTTGTCCTCCGGCTGTCAGTTGTCAGCACCTGTGCATTTGGTGCCAGGTTCATCTCATTTACATTTTTTAATTATTTAAGCAATTTTAGGGTATTGATGTGTTCAAATTTTATCCCCCAAAGTAAGCTGGGTCCAGCTTCCGTGTATTGGGTGTTCAACCTCTACCAGTACATGCTGGCTCTAGGATTAAACTATTTGGCCTTGTTTCAGCTGAGCTTTCTTTGTAAATGGGACAAGAGTGGATATGGGTGGTGGCTCCATGGCTTTTATGTTTTGCTGCCTGAACAGATAAGGAAAGAGGATGGATTACAGCAGCATGGTCACAAATGGGTTTCTAAATACAGGAGCAGCCCTCATCCACTTGGGTTAACTCATTTCATTTTTAAAGTATGAATATCCTTTTAAAGGATTAAGCCCTCTTCATAATAGTAAGCTACTGCAAGTAAGTAATCATTAGCCCCTCTCAGAGAGTACATATACAGACTTTGAAATTTCAAGATTTGAAGTAGAGGCATTTAGAGAGGAGATGGCGGAGAGAGAACCAAGATGGCCCATTAAAAACAGCTCAGGATTGTAGCTCCCAGTGAAAGCACAGAGAGTGAGTGGACGCCGCACTTTCAGACAAATTTTTGTTGCCCACAGACAGGGAGATTCCCAGTGGAGGAGCCACATGGGTCGCCAGTGCAACTCTTTTGGCCGGCAGAGCTGTTTTGCCAGTGCCTCGGCGCAGCACTTCTCAGTGTGGAGTATACGGGACTGGGTGACCTTTGAGTCAGGCTCGGCTGGTCCCATCCCCACAAGGAGAAGAGTAATTGGAAGCACTGAGGACTGAGAGTTTCACAGTAAGCGCAGCTGAACCTGGGAAGGCCTAGCTCTGTGGGGAAGGGGCGTCTGCCAAAGGAAAACTAAGAAACAGAAAAAACTGCATCACAAACAAGCTGGACGTTCACTCAGACCCAATCTGAAACTCAGCAATTACAAAAGTGACAGGTGGATAAATCCACAAAAATGGGAAGAAACCAGTGCAAAAAGACTGAGAACACCTGAAATCAGAATGCCTCTCCTCCTACAGGGGAATCACAGCTCCTCATCAGCAAGAGAACAAGGCCTGACGGAGAATGAGTGTGATGAACTGACAGAATCAGGCTTCAGAAGGTGGATAATAAGAAACTTCTATGAGCTAAAAGAACATGTACTAACCCAATGCAAAGAAACTAAGAAC
>CAUYLG010067146.1:0-34817 GCA_963573385.1 Cacajao melanocephalus
TTGGTGGGGGTGTATTGGTTCTTGCCTGTTATCTTTGCTCTTTGGGGGGCGTTGGCAGATTAACTTTTTGTGCTCAGGTTTTCATGACCAGCCTGGGCAAAATACTGTTATCCTTTATATACAAAAAAAAAAAAAAAAAAAAAAAAAAAATTTTTTTAAAGGCTGGGAGTGGTGGCTTACGCCTGGAATCCCAGCACTTTGGGAGGCCAAGGTGGGTGAATCATGAGGTCAGGAGATCAAGACCATCCTGGCCAACATGGTGAAACCCCATCTCTACTAAAATACAGAAAAAAACTAGCCAGTCTAGGTGGTACGTGCCTGTGGTCCCAGCTAATTGGGAGGCTGAGGCAGAAGAATCGCTTGAACCTAGGAGACAGAGGTTGCAGTGAGCCGAGATCGTGCCACTGTGCTCCAGCCTGGTGACAGAGAAAATCTCCGTCTCCAAAAAAAAAAAAAAAAAAAAAAAATTGGCCAAGTATTGTGGCATGCGCCTGTAGTCCCAGCTGTTTGGAAGGCTGAAGTGGGAGGATCACTTGAAGCCAGCGGGTTGAGGCTGCAGTGAGCTGAGATGGCATCACAACACTCCAGTGTGGGTGACAGCAGGAGACCCTATCTCAAAACACAAACATATAAACTCTAATAGTTGTTAAAGTTAAATGATCTACAATCTGGCTTTATGGTAGGGTAAATTGTCTTCTCACGGGTGGAAATGAAAATTCCCTTTAGTAGTTGGAGAGCTCCCGACCCCCAGCCTCTTAACTTACCGCACCCCAACTTGTCTATGCCCCACCATGCACACTTTTCTAGAAGAGACCCCTTCTTCTGTCCCACACTGACCACAGTGGGCTCCCCAAAGTGCTCATCCAGGAGACTGAAGATTCCGAGTTTCCAGCCCAGAGACTGGAGCCAACAGAATCCCTTTTCAAGGACTTAGCATTTGGGACCCACAGAGATTTCCTCTCCCTCGGTGGGTGACTGGGCTATAGCAGTAGACTTCAAAGTGAGGCTAGCAGATTGGGGACATGAAGACGTTGGAGGGGTGCAGAGTCATAAATGGCTGTCAAGCATTGGTTTCCAGATCTAAAACGACACCTGTGCTCTTTCCTATATAGACACGCTCTGCGGGCGGGTGCTCTGGTTCTGAGAGCTTGTCTTGTTTTTTCAACCACCCTTTCAAGCTCAAGCTTCCTCTACTGCACAGAAGAAAGGCAAGCCTCTTTCCTTCTGGAATTGCACCATGGGCACTGCTCCAGGGAGTGGAAACTCTCTGACACCAAACAAGGGACAATTTAAGAATAAATGGCACCTGAGTCCCAGGAGAGCAAAGCAGAGTGAGGAAAGAATTAGCGAGTGATGTGGAAAGGACAACATCTTTTCATCCCAGAGTCAAACCCGGGCAAGCCTCCACGCCTCAGTGCTCCCTCTGTTTCAGAGTGCAAGAACACCTTTTGTGAATGGAAAAGGACTTGGGGTGTGACCAAATGGGCCTGCTGAGGATGGACACTGGATGAGTTAATGGAAAGAAGTATACACAGATGAGGGACAGCAGAAAGGCATAGTTGGTGGAAATAGCTGGAAAAAGTAGAAATCATCAGCAGTTATTAACAAAGAATTGAATTATGTGTAGAAACATAGAGGGGTGATAGTATAGAATTTCACATTTACTTATTACGGCAATATAGTCTAAGGTGACAATTTTTCAAAAGGAGGAAACGCAAACATCTCATACACATAAGAAGGAGAAAGGGCCAAGCACGGTGGTTCACACCTGTAACCCCAGCACTTTGGGAGACCAAGGCAGGTGGATCACCTGAGGTCAGGAGTTTGAGACCAGCCTGGCCAACATGGTGAAACCCCATCTCTACTAAATACAAAAAATGAGCCAGGAGCAGTGGCACATGCGTATAATCTGTATCCCAGATACTTGGGAGGTTGAGGCAGGAGAATTGCTTGAGCCCAGGAGGCAGAGGTTGCAGTGAGCCGAGATTGCACCATTGCACTCCAGCCTGGGCAAAAAGAGGCAAAACACCATCTCAAAAAAAAAAAAAAAAAAAAAAAGGAGAAAGATTGGAGAGGCATCTCCGGGGCAGAGGACAAGCCTAGGGGTCAGGAGGCAGAACTGAAGATGGCCACGTGCAGCTTGCTGGTTACACACACACACACACACAAACCAGTGCACCCTCACATACTCGATCACCTGCCAAAGGCACAGAAATGGGTCTGCAGCTACCCTTGGTCTTACTTGATCTTTTTGGAGTACTTTCAGTGGTTAGGCTAATCACACGTAGGGATAATTTTTGACCAAGCCAAATGCCCATCAATGATAGACTGGATAAAGAAAATGTGACACATATACACCATGGAATACTATGCAGCCATAAAAAAGAATGAGTTCATGTCCTTTGCAGGGACATGGATGAAGCTGGAAGCCATCATTCTCAGCAAACTAACAAAGGAACAGAAAACAAAGCACTGCACGTTCTCACTCATAAGTGGGAGTTGAACAACAAGAACACTTGGACACAGGGAGGAGAACATCACACACCGGGGCCTGTCATGTGGTGAGGGGGAAGGGGAGGGAGAGCATTAGGACAAATATCTCATGCATGAGGGTTGATGGGTGCAGCAAACCACCATGGCACATGTATACCTATGTAACAAACCTGAATGTTCTGCACATGTATCCTAGAACTTAAAGTAAGATAAAAATAAAAAGTAATTTTTGGAGAAATGAGATAGATTCAAGAAATGAGGGAGGGAGGAAGAGGAAGGAGAGGCAAAGCAAAGAAAGAAAATCAAGTGGGCCCCGCACGGTGGCTCACGCCTATAATCCCAGCACTCTGGGAGGCCGAGGCGGGCGGATCACCTGAGGTCGGGAGTTCAAGACCAGCCTGACCAACATGGTGAAACCCTGTCTTATTAAAAAAAAATAAAAATAAAAAAAGAAAGAAAGAAAATCAAATAAGTGAGTGCCCAGAGAGCAAGCAGCGAGGTGGAGGAGCCACACCCATGTCCTAGAGATAGAAGATTTACAAAGTCTGTGACCACTTACTTTAAATATTTGAGAATCTGAACACTGGAAGATAATATTGGGGCTGGGAAACTGAGGCATGAAGTCACTTAAAATGAAACTATTCCCCCCAAAATGACACTCATATATCAAAGAGAGAGAATGATTTAAAACAAAGTCAAGGCTGGTGGTGGTGTAGGGGACATCAGATATCTGAAATCTGGAATGTCACAGTTGTGGAGCTTGGACCCGTGACGACAATGAGAATAAGATGAGGACATCCAGGGCTCGCCATCTCACACATGGAGGTGCAACATGACAGGCAAGTCAGGACATGGCAGAGGCCTATCCCGTCTCTTCTCACAGCTCCCATATGCAGGAGGAAAGGAAGAAGCATGTTATTATTCCCGTTTACAGATGTGAGGCAGGGACAGCCTGGGCGTTGTGTCCAAGGCCTCTTAGCTGAAGTCTGCAAAAGGCAGAGGAAGCAAATTGGGGTGGGCAACTCCTCTTCTGAGTGAATTAAGCTACCTCCTGCTGCCTTCTAAAATCAAATTGTCGTTGGAAAAACAGTGTCCTGCCAAGAGGACCTGCCATCCAAACATCCCCCTGGCTAACTTGATAATGGACCTGTAAGTCTGGGAAAATAAGTTCACCTTCATCCTTCTACACAGTATTTCTGCAATGGGATGACACATGGAGGAGAGCCCCGGGGTGAAATGCATTTCGCATCAAAGCTTCAGTTTTTCCTGGCTATAGCTACGGCATAAAGGAGTCATTTTTGGTTGTTGTTACAGGTGGCTAGCACTGTTTACTTTGGGTTTTCCAACATAATTTGGTTTTTGATTTAGAGATCACCTTAGTGATGATTCTACAATGACTAAAGACATGAGATTTTTAGGCTGAGAGTTTGTTTGTTTGTCTTCCAAGAATCAGTTACCGATTTTCCGACGCCAGGTAATCTACAGTCATTCAGAGAGAGAAAGGGAGAACAGAAAGGGGCGAGGAAGGGAAGTCAGGTCGGGGATGGAACAGTATCATTATTGAAAGTGTCAGTGTGACTCAGATAACCTTGATGGCACTTGGTCTAATAAGCTGTCACAGACTCTTCATTATGCTATCATCAAAGTCATCTGCAGCCTTTAATTAGCCAGTCTCACCACACTCTGTTTAGCAGAGAAAAGAGGGAGGTATGGAAAAGAGTGAAACCGGGATAAAAAAATCCAAAAAAGGGCAACGAAGAGGAAACAACAAAAAGGCGGGACACTGCAGATCTGAAGAATCATGCTCTTTTTTTTTTTTTTTTTTTTTTTTTTTGTGACGGAGTGTTGCTCTGTCACCCAGGCTGCAGTGTAGCCGGAGTGCAGTGGTATGATCTCGGCTCACTGCAACCTCCACCTCCCCGGTTCAAGCAATTCTCCTGCCTCCGCCTCCCGAGTAGCTGGGATTATAGGTGGCTAATTTTTGTATTTTTAGTAGAGACAGGGTTTCACCATATTGGCCAGACTGGTCTTGAACTCCTGATCTCAGATCTACCCACCTCGGCCTCCCAAAGTGCTGGGATTATAGGCGTGAGCCACCGCACCTGGCCAGAATCAAGCTTTTCTAACTTTACAGCTTCACCTACTGTGTTTGCTCCTGGAGGACAGACACTTTTGTGTGATCATCTGCTGCTGTCTTCCCAATGCCTAGAACAGTGCCTGATGCACAGGAAGTATTTGTCAGACGCATTCCACGGCCTCTAATGCCATTTGCACGCATGAAAGCTGGGTGTGCCTGGCTGTGTGGCAATACTTCCAAAGGCCTGCAGGACTCCCCAACAAGTGTCCCATTCACCAGGAGGAGGACTGCAGCCACTGGCATTGTCCTGGGAAGCTTAGCCAGGCCTTTTCTCAATGTCTGTCTGGGAAAAGCCCTGGTATCCTGTGCTCAGTCCTGCACCCAGAATCATGGGGGCTTCAGGAGCATTGTGAAGCAAGGGATAGGTTCTCCCCCGCACTTCCCAGCACGCACCAGCCCTGTGCTCTTCTGATCCTGAAGGAAGCTGAGTCTGAAAAGTTCCTGCACCTTTAAAGGCACTAGAGGCAATGTGTTGACCACTCAGGAACTGCGTGATTTAAATAGGTTTCTAGGATAAAGGTAACTCGTAGCACAAAGGAACAAGTCCCAGGGAGTGGCATTCCAGATCATTTGATTCCTAAGCGAAGAAATTATGATGTGGAGGTGGGGACCTCCTTATGACTTCAAATTACAATAAGGTTGTGAGGGTTTTTTCTTCCATTTTGAAGTATCCTGACAATATTTTTGAACTTCAAAATGTTTATTAAAGGTGTTTTCACAGCATTTTCCGAATCTTTGTTAATTACTGAGATTGATGCTAAATAAAGCAGGCAGATAATACTTCAGATGGCTTCATCGTCAGAATCTTCGTTTGTGACTCAAAATGCACAATTTTGTCCAGGCACGGTGGTTCATGCCTATAATCCCAGCACTTCGGGAGGCTGAGGTGGGTGGATCACCTGAGGTCAGGGCTTCGAGAACAGCTTGGCCAATATAGTGAAACCCTGTCTCTATCAAAAATACAAAAATTAACTGGTTGTGGTGGCGCGCACATGTAATCCCAGCTACTTGGGAGGCTGAGGCAGGGGAATTGCTTGAACCTGGGAGGCGGAGGTTGCAGTGAGCCAAGATGGTGCCACTGCACTCCAGCTGGAGTAACAAGAGCAAAACTTCGTCTCAAAAAAACCCCACGATTTCAGGACAGCCTAAGCAGATAAAAAATGAAATTAAAAAATGGAAAAATGGAAATGGATTTGAAGCATGGGGGACATTCCACCCACTGTCGCACTGAAGGAATGAGAGAGACGTTCCACCCACTGTCGCACTGAAGGAATGAGAGAGCCTGTGGGTCCTCCTGTAAGCTACCACTAGAGGAGCCTGACATTCTCAAATCTTGCATAAGATGGAGACAAAGAGTCCTTCTGTGCTGGGACAGGATGAATGTGGAGTGGTGATTTGAGGTCAGAAGCAGAGCCTTGGGGACCTCTGATTCTCAAAGGTGAGGTTGGGCGGGGTGCGATGGCACACACCTATAATCCCAGCACCTTGGGAGGCCGAGGCAGGTGGATTACGAGGTCAAGAGTCAGAGACCAGCCTGGCCAACATGGTGAAACCCTGTCTCTATAAGAATACAAAAATTAGCCAGGCATGGTGGCATGTGCCTGTAATCTCAACCACTCGGGAGGCTGAGGGAGGAGAATCACTTAAATCTGGGAGGCAGAGGTTGCAGTGAGCCGAGACCATGCCACTACACTCCAGCATGGGCGACAGGGCAAGACTCTGCCTCAGAAAAAAAATAATAAATAAATAAAATAAAGGGTAAGTTCTCTCCAGAACCCCAAAAGATGGCCCTGACTGCATGGGAAAGCCTGTCACAGTGCAATGTTCTCTAAGTCTGGAGGAGAATGAGACTAGTAGGAATGAGAGGCAGAAGGCAAGGAGGCCAGAAAGCCCCCATGACAAGGACACATCCCAGTGTATTCTGTAGGCGTGACCAGCGGCCACGTGGGTAGTGCGCAGAGCTTGTTTTCCTCCAATATCAGCCTACAGAGCAGGGGAGCCTGGAGAAGAGGGTTTCTCTCTAAAATAATGGGTTCAGCTGTATTAATTTCTATCCAAGCCTGGCATAGCTCCCCTTCCACTTCATCAAGGACAGCGGGCCAGCTGTCATGAGCCTTCTCACCACAAGGAATGGTCTGGGGTGGTGTGAGATCTCGCTGTTGGCCATAATTCATTCAACATTTCTTCACTCTCTACTTGTAAATTTTCATTTCCTCTGCAGCTGGTAGCTTCTGTCATTTCTTTTCCTATTTATACCAGTCCTGAATCAGCTTCTTTTTCAGAGCCATGCATATCACTCCATAGAGGTCATTAAGAATCTCTCTGCTTTCTGCTGTAAGGTTTTTTCTTTTGCATTCTGTTGGAATTTTGGTTGAATGTCATGCCTACATGACCCCTCATCAGTCAGCGTACGTTGGAAACAAAGGATTTGGCAAACATTTGTCCATCAGCACTTCATTCTCCTCCTTCTCTGATTTCTTTAAAAAAGAAAAAGAGGTCAGGCACAGTGGCTCATGCCTGTAATCCCAGCACTTTGGGAGGCCAAAGCCGTTGGATCACCAGAGGTCGGGAGTTCAAGACCAGCCTGACCAACGTGGAGAAACCCCATCTCTACTAAAAACACAAAAAATTAGCCAGGCGTGGGGGCGCATGCCTGTAATCCCAGCTACTCGGGAGGCAGAGGCAGGAGAATTGCTTGAACCCTGGAGGCAGAGGTTGCAGTGAGCCGAGATTGCTCCATGGCACTCCAGCCTGGGCAATGAGAGTGAAACTCCATCTCAAAAAAAAAAAAAAAAAAACTTCTCACTTCAGTGATCTGCTTCAACTATAAAATGCAATGTTTTAAAACTTCAATTTCCTTCTCTCTGCAAACAGGAGTTTCTTAAATATCTTTCAAAGATTTCACCTATGATTTTGTTAGTTCCCTGAGTTCAGTGTATTTCTTATTCCAATCATCTCTCCTCAGTAATTGTTCCATGCACCTCTGAAATTTGAAATTTGGTTATTTTTTTCTTATGCTGGTTGGAACTTAGACTTTTTTTTTTTTTTTTTTTTACTTAGCCTTTATTGTGACATATCTTTCTCTGAAAATTTTACAAAATGCTATATTAAAACATGTACTTTTTTCATACAGTTTTGGTTTTCTAGTAGCTTGTCCTGTTTCTTTACATGACATTTGGCCTTAACAGCAAACATAAGAAGTGGCTTTTCTCCAGGAATCCAATTCCCTTCTTCATGCCCCCTGACTGTCTCAGCCTGCTCCCCTCAAACAGGCATGTTCTGTAACCTGAGTTCCTGAGAAGACACTTTGCTGCTTTGATCGTCTCTCTCAAATCTCACAATTGTTGAGAGTCCCTGTTTTCACGAGGTAGTGTAGGTCTACGCAGTCTGTTGTTCCATTCCTTGAGGACTTCTATTCTTTGCAGCAGGAATAGCTTCCAGAATAAACTGGCTAGCACCAGTTCCCTGCAAGGTAATAATTACAACCTCCAGAGAACCTGGCAAACCCCCAGCAGCGCCTTGAAAGAGCATGTCAACATCTTTCCTGAAGGTGCAGAGCTTTCCACCATGGCAGGACGTCTGCATTTATCTCTAGGCCAGTTCAGAGGCCCCGCATGCCTTAGCTCACAGGCTGTCACGCAGCCTCTGCCAGGGCCTCCAAACCTCTGTATGGCACTTTCATTCTGAGACCTACTTCTACATTCTCTGGGGTCCTTTCTTCTTCCCCTCAAAAGGACTCACAAGAACAATACTTTTTAAGTTCTTCTATGTTCAAACATATATGTTACCTTTAAAATTAAAAGTCAATGTAACTGGATATAAAAAGTCCTTGGGCACAGTTTCCTCGAAAATGTTATAGAAATTGTTTTATTATCTTCTAGCATTGACTATTGTTTTGGAAAAGTCTGAAATAACCCTGATTCCCCCCACTCCCACCCCATAAGAGTGACTTGATCTTTTTTTTTTTTTTTTTTTTTTTGGAGACAGATTTTTGCTCTTGTTGCCCAGGCTGGAGTGTGCAATGGTGCAATGTTGGCTCACCACAACCTCTGCCTCCTGGGTTTAAGCAATTCTCCTGCCTCAGCCTCCTGAGTAGCTGGGATTACAGGCATGCTCCACCACACCCCGCTAATTTTGTATTTTTAGTAGACACAGGTTTTCGCCATGTTGGTCAAGCTGATGTTGAACTCCCGACTTCAGGTGATCCACCCACCTCTGCCTCCCAAGTTACAGGCGTGAGCCACCACTCCCGGCCAATCTTTTTTCTAGCTTGTCCGAAAGATCTTTCCTTTATCAAAGAGCCCCAGGAAGTTGATATTTTTAATCTTTTCTCAATTTCCTAAAAAATGGGGTTTGCATTTCTGTTCTCCTCCATTGGGTGACTTCTGAGAGAAGCAGAAAGTTTACTTGGTTCTGTCTTCTCCAGACCTCATCCCCAAGAGAGCAGTCTGTTTAACAGCCCTGGTTTGCATGGCAGGAAAGACAGTGCAGCCTAGTGGGCCAGCTGGGGTGGCTCACGCATGTAATCTCAGCACATTGGGAGGCCAGCCAGGGGGATCACTTGGGCCCAGGAATTTGAGACTAGCCTAGGCAATATAGAGAGAACTAGTCTCTAAGAAAATAATAAAATATAAAAAACAAACAAATAAACAAACCAAAAACAAAGAGAGTGCAGACTAATAATTCAACTCTGATTCCTGAGGAAGTATTTCCTTCTCTCCTTCCATTCTGTCTTAACCAGAAATCTTAGTTATGTGTTACCAATATAGACAAACAAGGGTGAAAACGTAGGAAAATGGCTTTAAGAAAGAGAAAGATGATTGCAGAGGAGGGCACATCATCCAGCCCTACTGTGTCCACCACAGCCTGGAGCCGCAGAGTCTGGGAAGGATGGGACGTGGGCCGGACCTGGCGGAAAAAGAAGAGGAAGCTTTCTTTGCACTTATCTGTAGAACAATCTGCTCCTGCTTCAGGTTAGAGGTACCTAGGGGCTTTTCCTAATTGCCTTATATATGTGATTCTTTTTAACCCAAGTTCTGTTATTATTTACCCGTACTTAGTTTCAGGCAATGTGGAAGGTATAAAGGCCAATGAACGAACTCGAATCCAATCAGGGGGTATCAGAATGGGGCAGGCAAGAGCATCTGTTGGAATGTTAGAAGAAACTCAGAACTTCTGTTTGTTTCATATAAAAAGGAAGAAATTATGCTTTAGGTAGGTAGAGTTCAAAATGACACAGGTGCCTTCATAGGATGTTTATGTTTTGTGGAGGTGTGTCATGAATTGTTCCCCAGAAAGGGAGATCCATAAAGGACGAATTATCGCTGGGTTTGCTAAGCATATTATCTTCTGTTTGCTCCCCTGACTCACACAACTGGCAAGCAGCTTTAAAGGCTACAGCAAAGAAATTGCAAAGTGAGGGTGACATTAGTGATAGGAACACACACAAAAAATAAGGAAATGTCCAAGTTGACACTCTGCTCCTTATAGAAGTGCTTTGTCAAACTCATTTCTGGGTAAGAAAGTCATGAGGAACCTCGAGTCTGCCTAGATGTTGGCCAAAATAAAACTGAAGTTATAGAAAACTGTGAAACATTAATATCTGATATCATTAACAATGTCCCTCATACTAAGTATATTGCACCTTGTATATCAGCTTATAAGAATAAATAAATACATATAATTTATGAACAAATAAATATACATGTATTGGGAATGTATAACCTCCTTTTTCTTTTGTTAGTAGAGATATACAATGAAAAATCATTACACCACTGCTCTGATGTAATAAATGCAAAACCTGTACCAGCCTATGATGCAAACTGGGGGCATAGAGCGTAGGCAGTTCATTGTTACTGGCAACTAGTGGAATGTATCACAGATAGGTGAGCCACATCATGAAGAATGAGTCAGATGCCCTGGGTGAAGAAGCAAAGAGGGTCATTCTGGGCAATGGATTACTGTGAGCAGACTCAGAGGCTTCAGACAGTATGTCCTTTTTGGAGATCAGTGGGCAGGTAAATGTCTTCTGAAACGCACTGCATCTACCAGAAGGGTGGCAAATAACACTGGAAAAGTGAGGAAGGAGACCCTTAATCCTCTTAAGCTTCTAAGAGCCATTCCCCCTAGACTTCTACATTGCATTTCAATAGGAGAAGTAAAGGCTTGCAGACCCAGGCGCCATCCTCGATCATGCTCCCATAGATCACAGGCATGGTATGGAGGAAGCTTTCTGGAAGGCATTGTTTTTACTTAAACACAATCACACCCCCACCCAAGTCACGTACCCCACGACTACTTCATGGATCAGGACCCTTTCACATTAATTTCTAGAGTTGTAAACCTTTAAAAGGGCAGGAATTTTCTTTATTAGGGGAGCTTGGCTGTTAGGCATCTATGCCGCTGCAGCTCCTGGCCGAATAAATCACCACTTCCTCTCAGGTCGGTGTTCACGGCATTTCCTGCTTCAAAGGTAGGTGACGTCCAGACTGAAGGACCTGAATTCTGTGCCAGGTATTTGGACCACACACCATAAGCAAGACAGAGTTGATGGAGATGTATGAACAACCTACAGAATGGGCGAAAATATTTGCAAACTATGAAGCAGACAAAGGACTAATATCCAGAATTACAAGGAACTTAAATCAACAAGAAAAGAATAAATAACCTCCTTTAATAGTTAGCAAAGGACATGAACAGACTTTTCTCAAAAGAAGACCTACAAATGGCCAACAAACATGAAAAAATGCTCAACATCACTGATCATTAGAAAAATGTAAATCAAAATCACAATGAAATACCACTTCACAGCAGTCTTTATTATTAATAAGTAAAAAAAAAAACAACAATAGATATTAGCAAGGAATGCTTATTTGCTGTTGGTATGAACATAAATTAGTTCAGCCACTGTGGAAAGCAATCTGGAGATTTCTCAAAGAACTGAAAATAGACTTACATTCAACCCAGCAATCTCATTACTGGGTATATACCCCCCTCAAAATAAATTGTTCTACCAAAAAGACACATTAGCTCTTATGTTCATCATAGCACTATTCACAATAGCAAAGACATGGAATCAACCTAGGTGTCCATCAGTGGTGGAACAGAGAAAGAAAATGTACATATACAACACGGAATACTACACAGCCATAAAAAAGAACAAAATCATGTCAGCTGCAACAACATGGATGCAGCTGAAGGCCATTATCCTAAGCGAATTAATACAGAAACAGAGAACTAAACGCTGCATGTTCTCACATATAAGTGGGAGCTAAATATTGGGTGGACACAGACAAAAAAACGGGAACAATAGATACTGAGGACTCCAAAAGGAGAGAAGGAAAGAGGAGAGCAAGGGCTGAAAAACTCTCTGTTGGGTACTATGTTCACTGTGTGGGTAATCAGGTCAATAGAAGCCGCAAGGCTCAGCATCACGCAATGTAACCTTGTAACAAACCTGCACATGGACTCCCTGAATCTAAAATTAAAATGGAAATTTAAAAAAAGAAGACTGGGCATGTGAAGCCCAAAGAGCTCCGTTTGGAAGCTGCCCTGCTGTTTTTGCAATGCGGCCACAGTGACTGCCCTCCAAACAGCTAGAGCCCAGAGGCGGGGGTGTCGCCGCAGGGATGTGACCACCTGGATACGCACGTTTTCATTTCATTTAAATGGCAAACAAAGGTCTTGGGCAGATGTTGAAGAGAAGCGGTGAGCTGCGGAGATATTTCCGAGCAGGAGTTGATCCGGAGGGTTTCCAGGGCCGGGAGAGAGCCCCGCAGCCACAGCGATGTTCCAGCCTCCGCCGCGGAACTCACAGTGGCTCCCCAGCCATGGCCTCCCGCGTGGGTTCACACCCTTCCTCCAGGACTTATTTGTAAGTCTGTTGATTTCACAGACCGCACCCTGCAAGGGGCACACTGTCCGTTTTACTATTTTATATCATTTCTTCTCTTTTTGTTTTCTACAGGCCTGGCTCTGTGTCCAGGACTCAGCGTGCGTTCCCCGGGTTCGACCTCCCCCGCCAGCCGAAGAATCTCACAAATCATTGACAGCGTGGGGGAGGGGAGACTGCCTGTAGCCGGGAAATGGTGCCCTGAAAAGCCAGGGTTCTACGCCCTCCGCCCATTTGTAGGACAAAGAAGGCAAAGCTCTTTCGTGGAAGCTCGGCATTCTCAGTCCCGACCGAGGCCGTTCTAACCCGAATTCGCGAGCTCCGGAGATGGGAAAACACCCGGCCTTACTGAGGAACAAAGAGCAAGTGTTCCGGCACTGCGCCGCGTTCGTGGGCTTGGGGTGTTCACTGCTGGTTCCAGCCTTTTGTTACCTTGCTGGGCTGGTCCCTGCGGGGCCCACGGCTGCGGAAGGACAGAGCTCTGAGGCTCCCATCCTGCAGCCCCTGTGATTAAAGAGCGCCGGGCAGCTCCGCCGGGGCTGCTTGCTTCCCAGGAGGAGGAGGGAACGTCTGGGGGGAAAGGGGAGGGCAGTGGAATAGAAACTGGGGAGCGATAAAGCTGAGAAGGAGCAGATCTGGGCGGATCCCGGATGCCTCCTCCACTGGCTCCTTTCTGCAGTTAGCATGGGGCTGCCAACCCTTCCTAGCCCCCATGCCCCGGGCATTTGGCTCTTTTACATAAATGTTAGGCTTGGTAGCTTTCCAGGATTTCTAAATGGAGAGCTATGAGAAGAAGTGGTGAGTGCGTGCGTGTGTGTGTGTGTGTGTGTGTGTGTGTGTGTGTGTTAAGGAAATAATGATGGATTTGCAGTCTTTCTTTCAACTCCTCTTCATTCATTGGCTAAGTGTTGGTTGCCTAGGAAACCGCGTGCATATCTGCTGCAGAGCCAGCTGTGGGGGCTGCGGGCTGGGTTTTAAGCGGTGAATGCCGGCAAGCAGTGAAGAGCCCTAACGCTAAAAGTCTAGTTATTTAAATAAATGTGTCAAAAATATATGTTGAAATACGAAAACAATGCTTTAAAAATTTACTACTATGTAAAGCCTCCTTTCTATCAGACTTCTTCAACTACTTAAAACAATGACTGTGTGTGTAATAGATAAATGCAAATTCACTTGAGGACGTGCCCTGAAAGTAATCTGAAAATTGTGAAAGCAAATATAATTGCAGTAGTTTAGGGGATGTCTTGCTCATTTCAGTCGCTCAATAGGTTATGTATAAAACTAATGTTGAATTGTATTTTATGCAGGGATATTTTTACAATTGTCTCTGGAAGGGAAAAATTTTAAATGTTAGTACATCATTAAGACTAACATTAAGAGATAATGAAATACGTTGCCCCTAAATCTTCATGCCTGATATACGATGTCCTAGATTGAAAAGCATTGCGTATAATGAATAAACAGAAGTGCTGGGGACGGAACTGCGAACGACTTTTTTTTCTTTGAAAGTCGGGTGGTGAAAGTCTCTTCAAGCGAGCTACATGGATTAATAATCATCTTTTTTAAGGGTTATCAGATAAACCGAAGACTTTAGGGAAAGATGTGGCTGTCGTCAACATTTCAACACAAAATCAGCTGCTGGTGAAAATTAAAATGTGCAGCATCACAATACCAATGGGAGTGGGGGTGGGTGTCGACGGTTAACAAGAATAGCTGCCCGGAAGGGGCGAGGGGTGTGGGGACAATTCAAGCAAAATGCATGAAAGGAAAGCAGATCTCGGGCCAGAAATGTCCCCAAGGGCACTCTGGGCTTTCAGAAGGATGATTTCCAGTCTCACCCTATCCCAAACCTCCTCCTTTAAAAGAAACCTGAGAGGAAAGGGTCCTTTCATCATATGATCTTGAACACGCGTTTTCACCCGGGCACTCAATGGAGATTTGGCTCTGAAACAGAAGCTAAGAAATGAAACCGTTAGATAAGGGAGACAAAAGGCGGCCAGTTCAAGTTACCCAGCGTGGAGCTGAGCGCCTCTATCCCCGCCATCGCCACCCGCCAGAGCTGAGCATCAGGGTTGCTCCTGGGAGCTCGCAGCAAGGCGGTGACCGCTCCGACCGTGTCTACAGTCGCAGCACCAGTGCCGCCCTCACTCTGTTCCTTCCAGCGCGGCTTGGTCCCACCGGAGCCGCCACCTCGAGACTGACACCAGCCACAGCCCTTTTGGCTGAGATCTGGTCACTTTCCCTGAGGTCTCGGGTGCCCTAAAGACGAGATTCCAGTCTGAGCCCTGTCCTTAACTTGCTGTGTGACCTTGGGAATTGCTAGCCCTCGACGTTTCGGCATCTGTAGGATCTGGATTAGAAACTCAGAGGTCAGGCCCTGAGATCTTGGAACCCAGAGAGGGGGCATGTGGACAGACCCTCCCCTGGTCCCTGCCTGTGGCCGGACCCCACCCTAACCCAGGCATCCCAGCCGCGTCTGGAATACCGACCCGCGAGCTCCAGTCTGGGCGCCCAGGATGTTCGGGGGCGCCTGGGCTTTTGTTCTCGCTACTTCTCTTTGTATATTGGAATCGACTTGAACCCCTCTCCCACCCCACAGCGGGAAAGGGAGGCGATGACAGCTTGCTGATAGTTCTGGAAGGGTATCGTTCAACAGCTGCAGGCTCTGCTCCCCCGCGGGAGCCCGGGTCATTGGGCCTCTCTCGCCAGGGGATGAAAGAGGTCATTTCACTTCGCCAGTGGCCCTTTCCAAGTGTGGGGCGGCGCGCTTCAGTCATCGAATTGCAGGGAACAGGTTGTGCAGTAAACGTTTCTGCCACCCTTTCCCCTCCCACCCTCAATGCACGCAGGATTAGCCTCTCTCTCTCTCTCTCTCTCTCTCTCACACACACACACACACACACACACACACATACACACACGAAAAGTAACAAAGAGACCAGCTCCTGCCTCAGTACCTAGAGATTGCGGATTTGAAGGGAGGGTTGGTGCTCCAAGTCTGCGCACGCGCTCGTGTCAGTGTGCATGGGTCTTGGGTGGCCTCGCGCGCGCGGTGCTGCAGTTTTCAGTCGTATTCCCCCCGCCCCTTCAACTGCAGCACGAAGCCTCGGACCTCAGGGCAGCCGCGATGGAAGATAAGAAAGTTCGTTGCTCAGGCGGGGGCCACCCTTGGAACCCACCTTGTTACTTGACAATAGATGAACTGAACCCGAGGTCGGGGGGCGCCTGTCGTGTAATTTTAAATACTCGGTTGCACAGCGTATCCCACGCTTCTGAGAGCCCTTTGTTCCGCTGACAGCCCCGCCCCCGGGACCCCACCCTCTTTCTGCCCTCCGGGCGGTTAGTGCAGAGCCGCCGGCCACTCCCACTCCATCACTTGGGAGAAACAAAAGTCAACTCTAGGGGCGGAGGGGTCCTGGGTACCAGCCGGGGCGTTGTACACTCCTGGAGAGGGTTGGGCAGGGCTGAGGGGCTAAGGTCACTTCACCCCTGGATGCTACTGCGCAATGAGAGAAGCCACCAGCCCTAGACAAAGGAGAAGGCAGGCCCACGCTGGGGCGGGGCGGAGGCCGCGCTGGTGCTCTTGAGCCGCAGGTGTCCAGGGTCGCCATCACACACGACTTCCTTCTGGGGCCACCTGTCCTCCCTGAGGCCTCTATGAGATGGGCGTCGGCGCCTGGGCAGTCGCTGGCCTCCAGGATTGAGGAAAAGGGCAGTGATCTCACCAGGGGCGGCTGGCTGGAGGGACTCAGGCCAGTGGCCAAGTAGGAGCCGCAATCCGAGGTGGCGGAGCAGCCTGTGCCACCTCAACCCTCCCACCTGCCGGCACCGGAGCACCTGACGGCCTCTCCACCTGCTCCAGTCCTCCATCGTTCCCATCCAGTGCCAGCTCTGCCCCCACCCCGGTCAGGCCGCGCTGGTGACCGTCGTCTCGCCGCCCTCTCGTCCTCCTTTTCTTCACCCTTCCCCCATATCCCCATACCCAGACCCCCACCACAGCCCCAGACAATGAGCACGCCCCCACCCTACTCCCAGGAGCCCCCACCCCTCTCCCGGTCCTTACGCCCGCTCTGATTGGCCGCGGACCGGTGGTCCAGCCCCCCGGACGGTCCCTAGGGCTCGGAGCATTACGTCAGCCGGGCCTGGAGAGCGCCAGCGCGAAGGGGACTGGGGGGCTCGGGCTGGGGGCGCGGCTTGCGCCGGCCGCCCCACCCTCCTTGCATAAAAGCCCGAGCCCGCGGGGCCGGCGCTCTCAGCCCGTCGGTTCCCGAGCGCCTTCCCTGTGACCCCGCAGTGGGTGTGTGAGGGGAGGACGGACAGACCCACCAGACGCCGCCGGAGCAGGAGGACGCTGACGAGCCACCATGCGTGAGATCGTGCACATCCAGGCCGGCCAGTGCGGCAACCAGATCGGTGCCAAGGTGGGGGCGCCGCCGCGGAGGGGGTCGATGGGGACCTGAGCCGAACGCCCCTCGGGGTCCCCAGGCGCAGTCCGGGGAAGGCCTGGGGATAGCCAAGTGCAGACCTTCTCGGCCGCTTTGTGCAGCCGAGGGTGGCGTGGGCTCGGAGACGACTTTCTCGGACAGAGGGGTTACCTGTCTTTCTTTCTCCGGTAACTCATTGGAGTCCCAGTCACCCCTCGGCCTCCCTCCCCGCTGGCTGCTTGGCAGGCACGCGTGCCTGGAGAAGACGAGGGTGTGTCCGCGAGGCTGTGCGTGGCGTTCCGCGCGAGGGGCTGGGACACGAGGAGGATTCATTTAGCTCACTTGAACCGGAGTCGAGCTGCGGGGGGTGGGGAGGAGAGCGATTGTCTTGCGGTCGCAGGACGTGCTTCGAATCTAAAACCGCGGCCCTTTAGCTCCTTCGCGTCCCTCTTTCCCCGCCCACCCGCTCCTCGCCGGCTGCCCTCGCCTCCTGCCGCCGGCTGCGGCTGCGACCCATGAGCCGAGCTCAGCCACTGCCTGGCTTTGGCTGGTCCTTCCACCCCTCGACCCCTACCTCCCGCTGGGAGCAGCAGCTGTTCGCCTGGGAAACGCCCAGTTTCAACTTTCTGACTCTGCAAAATACAAGCCCCGCTGCTGGTCCCGGGTCACACCGCCCTTTAAAGCTCCTGAAATGTTGGGTTGTCGGAACTGAGTCGGGGACATTTCATTGTGAGCCTTGGCGTTTCTGAGGGATCGTGCAATGCTAAATGCAGCTTTTCTGTCTCAGTTTTGGGAGGTCATCAGTGATGAACATGGGATTGACCCCACTGGCAGTTACCATGGAGACAGTGATTTGCAGCTGGAGAGAATCAATGTTTACTACAATGAAGCCACTGGTAATCGCCCTTGCCCCACCCCCACTCCCTTCCGTTTTTTCCTACCCCTCCCCCCTTTCCTTTGCGTGGGATTCCAGGGGTGTGGCCCTGGGAGGGGGTCGACAATTTAGGAGCACCACTCTTTCCCTGCAGTATTTCACTGGGCTTCCTTGTGCCGACAGAGCCCTTTGAGAACCTGGTGGTGGGTCTCCCTTTGTTTGGGGCATCCTCCAGGTCGGCCGGATGGCAGCAGGCACCAAGCCCTTCTCTGCAGAGCTCCTTCCCAGAGGGTTTAAGTCACTGTTGTTCCCTGCAGGTAACAAATACGTTCCCCGGGCCATCCTTGTGGATCTGGAGCCAGGCACGATGGATTCCGTTAGGTCTGGACCATTCGGCCAGATCTTCAGACCGGACAATTTCGTGTTTGGTGAGTGCCTGGTGTGGGTGATGGCATGAGGGACTCATTTTACACTGGGCAGCTGAGGCTAGAGAGGTGTGACTGCCAGAGAGAACACAGGAAGAGCATCCACTGCGTGCCAGCTTAGCTTTACTATAGGGTAAAAATGTTTGCCTTACAACTTCTAAGAGCTCAGTATCCTGGCCTTGCTTATTTATAATTATATTTACGAACAAATGTTAATGTTTGGCCATTTTGATGATAAACTGAAATAGTCTTATCTGAGCATCGACTCACTGATCTATATTAAGGGGTTTGAGGTAAGGTATTTAATGCAATCACCAGTGACTTAAGATTTCTCTTTCCCTCTGGCAGGCCAGAGCGGAGCCGGGAATAACTGGGCCAAGGGCCACTACACAGAGGGAGCCGAGCTGGTTGACTCCGTCCTGGACGTGGTGAGGAAGGAGTCAGAGAGCTGTGACTGTCTCCAGGGCTTCCAGCTGACCCACTCTCTGGGGGGCGGCACGGGGTCCGGGATGGGCACCCTGCTCATCAGCAAGATCCGGGAGGAGTACGCAGACCGCATCATGAACACCTTCAGCGTCATGCTCTCACCCAAGGTGTCAGATACGGTGGTGGAGCCCTACAACCCCACCCTCTCCATCCACCAGCTCGTGGAAAACACAGATGAAACCTACTCCATTGATAATGAGGCCCTATATGATATCTGCTTCTGCACCCTGAAGCTGACCACCCCCACCTACGGGGACCTCAACCACCTGGTGGTGGCCACCATGAATGGGGTCACCACCGGGTCACTTCCTGGGGCAGCTGAATGCAGACCTGTGCAAGCTGGCGGTGAACATGGTGCCCTTCCTGTGCCTGCATTTCTTCATGCCTGCTTTGCACCCCTGACCAGCTGGGACAGCCAGCAGCACTGGATGCTCACGGTGCCCAAGATCACCCAGCAGAAGACATGCCCATGCCCTCGGCCTCTGCCTATAGCATCCATACGCTAAGATGACATGCCCATGCCCTCGGCCTTTGCCTATAGCATCCATACGCTAAGAGGAGAGGGGCGGGGAACGTGAAGTGTTTTTCAGCAGCTGCACAAAGAACCAGGACAGCTTCCTGTGAGTCACCAGTGTGATGAGGCTCTCCAGCGGTAATGTAATCAGACCTGCATCGTCTCAGCTTTCAAACAAGATCATCTAAATGAAGGAGAGCATCTTTGGCCTTTGCATTCAGTTCTGCATCCAGTGCCTCTCTAGATTACAAAGGACTTAAAATATTGTTTCATGGTGGGTCCAGAGAGGAACTGGAAATGCTTAGCTAGTGAGGAGAGCACTGCGCCATCATGAAAATGACAGGAATCTAATGGCAGCTGCAGAAGACAGATGTGTCAGCTAAGGGGACACAGCAGGACCAATGGCTGAAGGCCACTGTCAGTAGATACAAGGACTTTCCTATCAAACGTCTTTGTAACAGACACTGTTGGACCCACCATGTGCCTTTGGCCCTTGTTTTTCTCAGACCTGCTGATGGCCTCTTACTGAAAAAAACTGTGACACACCCCAGGGCTCATTTGTGCAGCAAGGTAAGCGCCTTTGGAAGGAGGTGCCGTTCACTGAAAGACCGGAGGCTAAATCGCCCAGCTCCCCTCCACGTGAAGCTCTGCCTTGTCTCTGACAGATGCCCCTGGGCTGAGCCCTTGCCGCCTGCAGCAATAACCTGTTCTGAGGCAGCCACTTGGCTTCCTTCCCTTTCCTGGCTCTGTTCCCCACAGCCCTTCCAGTGCTTCCCAGGACCGACACTGCCCTCATCAACTTCCACTCAGATCCTCAGGGTGTGCTTTGGAGCACCTGTCCTAAGTCACTCATCAAAGAAGAAATCATGTACTAGTTTGCTATTGTAACAGGTTATTACAAAGTCAGCAGCTTAAAACCCCGTTATCATCTTACAGTTTCTGTTGGTGGAGAGTCTGGCAGGGCCGAGGACTGCATTTCCACAGGGAGCGTGGGGGCCTCTCCCATGCTCGCCCACGTGCTCGCCCAGAGTTCAGATCCTCATGGTCACAGGCCAAGGGCCTGTTTTCTTTTTTTTTTTGAGATGGAGTTTCACTCTTGTTGCCCAGGCTGGAGTACAATGGTGTGATCTTGGCTCACTTCAACCTCCACCTTCTAGGTTCAGCCTCCTGAGTAGCTGGGATTACAGGCACGTGCCACCATGCCTGGCTAATTTTGTATTTTTAGTAGAGACGGGGGTTTCTCCATGTTGATCAGGCTGGTCTTGAACTCCCAATCTCAGGTGATCCACTTGCCTCAGCCTCCTAAAGTGCTGGGCTTACAGGCATAAGCCACCGTGGCTGGCCAAGGTTCTTATTTTCTTGCTGGCCTTTGACAAGAGGCTACTTCCTGCTCCTGGGGGCTGCCTTCTGTTCCCTGCCACACAGTCTTCTCCACAGCAGGAGAGCTGACCTTTCAAGGTCATCAGGAGAGGGTCTCTACTGCTTCCAAACTCTAATATCCTCTTCTGTCAATGGGTGGAGAAATCCTCTGCTTCAAAAGGTCTCGTGTGATTAGGGAAGGCCAATGAGATCATCTCTCTATCTTAAGGTCAACTGACTTGGAAATTTAACTGCATCTGCAAAATCCTGTCACAGCAGTACTTAGATTTATGCTTGATTGAACAACTGAGAAAAGGTGAGTGTTGTAAAACAAAAATGAAATTCTAAGGCCCCCCCTCAACCATCTGAATGGAACTCTCTTCTCAGCGAAGGGCATTCCAAAGTTAACCTGAAAAAGTCATTCAGGCCATGATGGGAAATGGGAGCTGGACATGCCTCAGCATTCCCTCCTCCCTTTTGGAATTACTGATAGAACATACTCTTAAAGTCTCATGAGAAACATTTATAATCTCTTCTCTCTGAAGCATGCTACCTGAAGGCTTCATCTGCATGATAAAGCCTTGGTCTCCCCAACCCCTTATCATAACCCAGACATTCCTTTCTATTGATAACTCTTTCAACCAGTTGCCAATCAGAAAATCTTTGAATCTACCTCTGACTTGGAGGCCCCACTCCCTCCAGTTGTCCTTCCCTTCCAGACCAAACCAATGTATTTCTTTCCTTTTCTTTTGAGATGGAGTCTCGCTCTGTCACTCAGACTAGAGTGCAGTGGCGTGATCTCGGCTCACTGCAACCTCTGTCTCCTGGGATCAAGCGATTCCTGCCTCAGCCTCTTGATTAGCTGAGATTATAGATGCATGCCACCATGCCCAGCTAATTATTTTGTATTTTTAGTAGAGACAGGGTTTCACCATGTTGGTCAAGCTGGTCTCAGATTCCTGACATCGTGATCTACCTGCCTCAGCCTCCCAAAGTGCTGGGATTACAGGCATCAGCCACTGCACCTGGCCACCAATGTATATGTTATATGTATTGATCCATGCCTTGTGTGTCCCTAAAATGTATTAAAGCAAACTGTACCCTGACCACCTTGGGTACATGTTCTCAAGACCTCCTGAGGACAGTATCATGGCCATTAGTCACTCGTATTTGGCTCAGAAGAAACCTCTTCAAATATTTTACAGAGTTTGACTGTTTTTGCCAACAGGGTATACCGTAAAGCCAGATGAGTTTTGGGCCATCTTAGAGTGCTGCCTACCTCAGAGTGGAAACAGCATAGCCTCTGGAACAAGATGAACCTGAGTTCCTAAATGGAGTGATTTTTGTACTTTCTAGTTGCATGGCCTTGGGCAAGGATTTTAATCTCTCTGAGCCATAACTGCTTTGTCCAAAAAATAGTGGTCATGGTAGCCACCTCAGAAGGCTATTATGAGGATTAAATGAAATGCACATGTAAAGTACTTGTCACATACGTGTGCAATAAGTGGTTCTGTAGGAGCACCTTGTCAAGGGAGGTGTTGAAGGACAGGATATATAACTTCCTGTCAGAGATTCTGCAAAGAGAATCTTGGAATATCTTTAAATTTTTAAATAGGCTGGGTGTGGTGGCTCATGCCTGTAATCCAAGCACTTTGGAGGCCAAGGCAGGCGGATCACCTGAGGTTGGGAGTTCAAGACCAGCCTGACCAACATGGTGAAACCCCATCTTGAAAGAAAAGAAAGAAGAAAGAAAGAAGGAAAGAAGGAAAGAAGGAAAGAAGGAAAGAAAGAAAGAAGGAAAGAAAGAAGGAAAGAAAGAAAGAAAGAAAGAAGGAAAGAAAGAAAGAAAGAAAGAAAGAAAGAAAGAAAGAAAGAAAGAAAGAACAATTTTTTTAACATAAATTTTTAGGTTCTTTAAAACCAGGAAATGCCTGTGGCTCCATGCAAGCATTCTTGGAAGAGCTTCATCAGAAAAAGGCCTCCATTGATTGGTATTAAATTATTTCCTTGAGGCTGTGTGTAGTGGCTCACACCTGTAATCCCAACACTTTGGGAGACTGAGGCAGGAAGATCACTTGAGTTCAGGAGTTTGAGACCAGCCTGGGCAACATAGTGAGATCCCATGTCTACAAAAACTAAAAATGAAAATATGGGTCAAGTGTGGTGGCTTGCATCTATAATCCCAGGTACTTGGGAGCCTGAGGCAGGAAGATTACTTGAGCCCAGGAGTTCAAAGTTGCAGTAATCCACGATCATGCCATCACACTTCTTCCTGGATAACAGAGCAGGGCAGTGTCTTTAAAAAAAAAAATATATATATATATATATATATGTCCTTAGAGTACAGAATTTAAGGGGGTGGAACCTGTTTGCCCAAAATGGTGGGAGGATAGTGAGAGGTATAAAAGAATTCTAAATCAAAGAAAATGACCAAGGTGAGTCTCAATCATTTTAGAGGTTTATTTTGCCAAGGTTGAAGACACACTCTGTGGCAAAAAAACCATGGGAACATCTGTGATCTGCGCTTTTTCCAAAAAGGGTTTTGGAGACTTCAATATTTAAAGGGGAAAGAGTGGCAGTGGACAAAAGAGGAAGGAACGATTGGAGAAGGTAGATAAAAGGAGAGCAGTTGCATTCTTTTGAGACTTTGATCAGCTTTCACTGAATGCACATTTTACATGTGAAAGGAGGAGGTAGAAGGCCAATTATGCATTTGTCTCAGTGAAGCTGCAGTTTTACTTTAGATTGAGTAATCATAGGGTACAGAAAGAAGTCAAACATGCATTTGTCTCTAGTGAGTGGAGGGAGGATCTAGTACTGTCTTTGTCCTCTACCTATGAAGATAAGCTGTGAATTTACATTGTTAGGGTGAAATTCAACAGAACTGTTTTAGGCTAAAGATCTAGGGACCTATAAGGAATTTCCTCCTGGGCAAATTGTGTGGTAGGCCCCCTGAGGAGGTTTGTGGCCTTCTTTCTTTGTAGCTGTCTACTTAGGAACAAAAGGAAGGCAGTCTTTGCATGACTCAGTTCCTAAGCTCCACTTTTCCCTTTGACTTAAGGAGTTTGGGGCCCTGAGATTTTTATTTTCCTTTCACTGAACAAAAAGGAGTTGTAACCACCCTTACAATGTACTGAGGACTAGCTCTGGATCAGTAAGCTAAATTTGCAACTGCAGGTAGCTACAACGGAAATTTCTGTCTGAGGCTGGCCTCAGAGTAGCAGCAACCTAGGTTTTTCTGATTCAGCCCTGCAGGGCAGAGGTCTCCTTTTAACCCACCTCTGACATATACATCCTAGCTTCTTTGTGTGGCTTCCCCATCAAGGCCTTTCAGCCAGATCTGAGATTGTGCCACAGATTCTGAGTCTAGTGTTAATCTCTGGTCATTTTTAGCAGTTGGTTTGTTGACTCAGCTCCGGAGTTGCTCAGCCTCTGTCCTCACTCTCTTCCCATCCTTAGCCTGGGCTTTTCCCACCGTGGATGGCCTCAGCCTATGCTGTTTTCAGCTGCATTTCTCCAAGGTCAGTGTGATATTGTGAAATATATGTTCAACCTCGTTTTTTGGCATACAACTCCTAAAATCCTTAAAATCTCCAAAGTGATGTCTTTTGCTAATGAGTAGTCAGCTGGTGGCTGGCAGCGCCAATGTAGCTTCAGGATGGGGATGGTCACAGGAAAGACCAAGGCATGATTAGAGGGTGGGGACTTTCAGCTCCCTCCCTGGAGAGGAGAGGGCCTAAAGGTTAAGTTGATCACGAGCGGCTAATGATTTAATTAATCAGGCCTACATAATGAAGCTTCCATTAAAAACCTAACCCAAAAGGACTGGGTTTGGAGACCTTCAGGTAACTGAACATAGGGAGGCTCCCGGGTGTGGGGCATGCCCTGGGAGGGCATGGAAGCTCTGCACCCCTTGCCCATACTTCACTCTATGCACCTCTTCATCTGTAACCTTGGTAATATCCTTTACAGTAAACCAGGAAATGTAAGGAAGCATTTCCCTGAGTTCTGTGAGCTGCTCTGGCAAATTAATTGAACCCAAGGAGGGAATCCTGGAATCCCGGATTTATAGCCAGTTGGTCAGAGGCACAGGTAAGACAGCCTGGCACTTGCAGTTGGCATCTGAAGGTTGGTGGGGGACAGCCTGGGGAACTGAGCCCTCAACCTGTGGGATCTGACACTATCTGTGGGTAGACAGTGTCAGATGGAATGGAAGTTGAGGACACCTAGTTGGTGTCTGCCACAGAATTGATTTCCTGCATGGTGGAGTGGGAAACACCCCTACATGTTGGGTCACAGAAGTCTTCTGTGTTGGCTGTGGTGCTGTGAGAACAGAGGAAAACAATTTGTGTTTTTTCACCCACAAAGTCAGTACTGGCCTCTCAGTGGGATCTATATGGCTCATTAATTACAAAACTATCCAGCCTTAAAGGACATCTGTAAATTATGTCAGTATACAAGTATTCATGTGTTGACAAATTTTGAATTTTGAAAGACTGAGTACATAGAAATATCCAGTTGCACACTTTGCATCTCTATCCTATCAAGCATCCTAACTCTCCCCTCTTCCCCTAAACCACAAACAGCAACCAAGCTGCCCTTGGCTTGTGAGCCCCCTGTGGGCTAGCGAGGGGAATGACTGCCCACAACCTCTGACCGCCTACTCGATTTCCTCCCAAGGAAACTGGGCACACAAGGAGCACCTCCCCTTACCCCTTCCACATTCGCCGCTCTGTTAAATCACCCTCAGAGGGTGTTTCTCCCACATATATCTCCATCTTCCTTAATCTCCTTTCTTTCAGTTATTTAAAAAAATTCTGGCAGGGAATAGTGGGTCATGCCTGTAATTCCAGCACTTTGGGAGGCCAAGGTTGGCAGACCACTTGAGGTCAGGAGTGCGAGACTAGCCTGGCCAATATGGTGAAACCCGTCTCTACTAAAAATACAAAAATTAGCTGGGCATGGTGTTGCTTGCCCATAGTCCCAGCTACTCGTGAGGCTGGGGCAGGAGAATGGCTTGAACCTGGGAGGCGGAGGTTGCAGTGAGCTGACATCAGGTCATTGCACTCCAGCCTGGGCGTCACAGCGACTCCGTCTCAAAAGAAAAACAACAACAAAACTACTCATTTCTTCATAACCAGAAAATGATACTCAAAGTGGGGATGAATGAAGCCCGCTCGAGCTCTGGAGGTCCTTGGCACTCTTTTGGAGGAACTGTCCCATATCATATTAAATACATTTCATTTTCTATTTTAACTTTTTACATGATTTAGAATTTTTTTCTTTTTTTTAAAGTACATCTGAGCAGAATGAATTATAATTTATTTGTTGTTAAAATGGGCGCTCTGAACGAAGAGACCCTCCAAATAGGCTTTGTGCAAGCAACATGGCTGTTTACTCACATAGGTGTAGGTGGGCTGAGGCTGAAAATGGCATCAGTGAAGGGCGGTGGGATAGGAGTTGGTTTTATAGGTTTGAGGTGGGCAGTGGAAAGTTACAGTTCAGGGCTGTTTTTTGCAAGCTGGGAAGGAGTCGTAGGGTGTGGAGTCACGAGGTTGACCAAGGTCGGTTACAAAGTCCAACAGCCTTATCCATTAGGGCCGGAATAAGGAACAATAGAGAATGTCTCGAAGTTAAGTAGGTGCCTCGGGTTGATCATTTCTTCCTCTTTTCATGGTCTTCCAGTTACTTTAGATTTTCCAGGAGCTCACCTGGAGTGTCCGTGCAAGTCACAGAGTTTAACATGGCTCCCTTGGCACCGTCAGTCAGCCTAAAAGACCTTAATATGTCGCGATATAAAAGTTGAGTTGTATTTGACTAACTGACTTGATATATTCTGTAGACATTTACATAAACATTCATTTTACTATTGCAATTTTCTTCTCTTATTTTGGAGTCATCACTACCCCTATGCCCCCATGCCCCAACTCTCATCTCAAACATTTCTTAGGTCTAGAAAACTAATTAGTACTGTGCTTGTGATGCCTAAAAACTGACGGAGCCAGCAAACATCAGGTTGTGGAAGTAAGAAACGTTCCTCTTAATTAAGAAGAGACACAGAACAGATACACTGGCAGCGCTACCTTAGTAGCCAGCCATGGGAGGCGTTTCATTAACACTAGCAACAAAATGTGGTGGCTCAAAAAGTAAATTTAACAAAATTAGCCGCCCCCCCCATTAAAATGTTGCCTATTATTTTCGAACTACACAGCTGTTAGGCATAAATGATAGCTGATTGTAAACGAGTGGCAGTTTTTCTACACAGTCAAATGAAGTATTTCTGGGAGCTGGCTGGGAAACAAAGGAGGGAACCGTAAGAATAAGGAAGAATTTGGGGTTTCTCAAATCCCTGACTGCACAGGTAGGGAAGGCCCCAGGAGTTTTCCTATAACTTTAATGCCCTAAGACCAATCGACACTTTTAAAAAATGTGCCTCAGTAGGTCGCAGTGGCTCACACCTGTAATCCCAGCACTTTGGGAGGCACAGTTGGGTAGGTCATGAGGTCAGGAGTTTGACACCAGCCTGGCCAAGATGGTGAAACCCTGTCTCTACTAAAAATACAAAAAAAAATTAGCTCGGCCTGGTGAGAGGCACCTGTAATCCCAGCTGCTCAGGAGGCTGTGGCAAGAGAATCGATTGAAGCCGGGGGGTGGGTGGAGGGGGGTGGAGGTTGCAGAGATCGCGCCACTGCACTCCAGCCTGGGCGACAGAGAGAGATTCTGTCTCGAAAAGTTAAAAACAAAAAACAAAAAAAAATGTACCTCGGCCAGGGGCGGTGGCTTACACCTATAATCTTAGCACTTTCGGAGGCCAAGGCAGGAGGATCACCTGAGGTCAGGAGTTCGAGACCAGCCTGGCCAACATGGTGAAACATGGCTAAATACAAAAATTAGCCGGGTATGGTGTCACGTGCCTGCAGTCCTAGGTACTAGGGAGGCTGAGGAAGGAGAATCGCTTGAACCCGGAAGGAGGAGGCTGAGTAAGCCCAAATCGCACCGCTGCACTCCAGCCTGGGAGACAGAACAAGACACTATCTCAAAGAAGAAAAAAAATGTACCTCAATATTCTCTTATAGCTACAAAAAAATAAAAGGCACATCCTATTTTGAGCGCATTTCCCACCTAGTATTTCATGAGTTTGTGGGGTTGGTTGTAGCTACCGCTGCAAAGGCCATTCTTGAGACAGAGGTTCAGGCCCGCCGACCCCGGCGGGCAGGGAGGGGCGGTGGCGGCCTCGGGGAGGAACCCGGGTCTCAGGCCGGGACGGTCAGGGCCGCCAGGGGGCGCAGCCCCGCCCTTCCTCTGCGCGGCGGATGCGGGTCCCCAGTGCCTCTCCCGCCCGCAGGTGGCCCGCCCCGCCCCTCCCCGTCGCACTGTCTCCGGAGAGACGAGAGCGAGGTTCAGCCTTTCCCAAACCGCAGGTTGCCTAGAGCGCGAAACCGAGCAGATCGCGCGCCCTGGCGCTCCTGAAGGAAGAGGGAGGCAGCGTGGCGGCCCCACCCCGAGTCCCTGGCAACCCAGACCCGGCGAAGGGTGAAGGGGCCTGGGTACAGAACTAGGTGGCCAGGGGCCAGGCAGTATGAAGCCACGGAGCCGGCTCTCCCGGTGCCTCGCGCCTCCCGGCCCCGCCCAGCGCCCCTTCCTCTGGAAAGTGCCGAGGGGCCCTGGACCTGCAGAAGCTCGGGGTCTGGGTGGGGGCAAGAGCGTTCCGATGGCGCCTCGGCTCGCGCTTAGGGATCCCGCGCTCGCTCACTCTGCAGCGCCTGCCTCGGGGTTAGGGGAAAGGAGTGCGGTGCGGAGCAGTGTACAGAAGAGCGCGCGGCCAGAGGAGACCGCAGTGTCGCCCTGTGGGAGCCTCGCTGAGAAAGTGGCTCTGGAGTTGAGTCCTGATTCATGGAGAAGAGCTCCAGAGAGGGAGGGAGGGAGGGAGGGGGAAGGAAGGGATTAACCAGTTACAATAGCTAATATTTATATGACACTATGGGGCCGGTGGTATTGTAAGTGCTTTCACGTATTCATTCATTCAGTCTTCATCACAACCCCAGGAAGCGGGTACTATGATTACTGTCACTTTACAGATGAGGCAACTGAGACAGAGAGAAGTTAAGTAACTCGCCGAGGTCAGGCAACTAAGTGACAGTGAGGATTCGCACTCAGTCCATGCATGGCCTCTAGGCCCTGTGATCCTCAACAGTAGGGGAACGCGGCAGGAGGGCGTTCCTTCCAGTCCTCTAAACTGCCTTGGTCACGGGAAGCAGAGGCGAGATTGCTCAGATAATTCAGTATGGTCTGGACACCTCAGATTATGGGGAGAATGATAGTTGGGAGTAGGTGACACATTTTTGAGAGTTTGTGAGATTATGTCTAAGTCATGGCATAAGAAGATATAGTATTTCTTCATTCTTAATGTTGAAGCCAAAAAAAATATTATAAAGGAACAAAACCACCTAAACAGCCCATGAATAGGAAAAGGAATATAATACATCGAACATTTTTAAAAATATTGAGAACAGTGGAAAGATACGCTTGTGCTCTTTACTACTTTCTAAGTTTTTCTAACCAGAAAATATGTATATATGTGTATATAATCGGTGTATATTATATGCATATATATTTTTTTAATTTTGGGGGTATAGCTTAATGAGAATTTGACATCAAGGATGACATCTTTGATACCAGCCTGACCAACACGGCAAAACCCTGTCTCTGCCAAAAATACAGAAATTAGCCAGGCATAGTGGCGAGTGCCTGTAATCCCAGATACTCGGGAGGCTGAAGTGGGAGGACCGCTTGAGCCCTGGGAGGCAGAGGTTGCAGTGAGCCAAGATCATGCCACTGCACTCCAGCCTGAGTGTGACAGACTCTGTTTCTAAAAAAATAAACAAATAAAAAAGAATGACGTCTTCAGTTTTGAAAGGCCCCAGATTGACACTTGTAATATGAATGTCACATTCTGGGACATGGCCCATTCCAGAAAGTGACTTAAAAATTTCTATATATTTACTCTGTATTATTATGGTCATCTGATGCAAAAAAAAATTGAATTGGAGTTGACTTTTATTTTAGGTAACCTTTTGAAAGGTTACATCCCCTTAAATGCTTTGAACAAAATTCTTCCATCTTCATAAAGGGATGCCTTTATTTAACAAATAGCAGGCAGGGGCCACACTGGATGAGTTTCATGGGAAAGAAGTTGGAGTGGAGGGTGCGGCTAGTTCCCTGGGCCTGCTCTGAGCGCACAAACAAACAGGATGCAAGACTGTTCCCTACAAATTTAGACAGTTGTATTGCTGGGATGGTCCTTGGGTTTTCATCATTCTGCAGAGGAAACTGGTGTTTTCAAAATTCCAGGACTCTCTTACTTGGACCAACTAAATCTATTTCAACTAGATCATAATTGTCACCTTTAGAGATGGCATCAGTGAATAGCAACGATATCATCTCAACACCATGTATTCACAGGGTACTTTTCACTAGAACGTTCTTGCCAGGACCCTTCTTTTTGGGCCATCTGAAGCAGGAGGCAGGAAGGGCAGGCAGAAGGGTAAGAGCTTATGTCCTTTTGTAAAAGACAATGTGGCTCAGCCTCCTACCGGGGACACACTCTCTAGTCTGAATTTTGTCATTATACCCGCCCTCCACCTTCCACCCACCATGATGCCTTCAGGGAGGGGGTGGCTCAGACACTGCGAGTGGCATCATGTCTAAAGCAGGAAGTGACTTGAGGCTGGAGGAGATTGTTCCCCTTCCCCATCCACAGTCCACCCAACAGCCAGTGGAGTTGCTCCTCTTCAGACACTGAAAGACAGATGAAAGGGGAGAGATTGTCCCTCAAAAGCCTATTCTAGGGAAGGGGAGAATTAGCAGGCTCCATTTCCTCCTGTTATTATCTGCATCAGTGCTGTACAAAGCGAGGGAGGGGAGAGCAGGAACTCAGCCTCAGATGAGTCACCTTAGGCAGGGCAGGCATTCTTTAAAACTACGCGTATGAGTTTCTCTGATTATATACTAACAGACATCACAAGCGGTGCCGAGGGACGAGGGCGCCAGAGAAGTAGGCTGGGCATGAGCTGTTAGGCAGAGAAGGACGACTTGGGCAGAACATTCACTGCCAGCCATCCAGAGCAGAGAGTCAGGTGCCTGGCCCACACCTGTGAGTGCTGCCGTGGATTTATTTGCTGTGCGCTCGCTAATGTCCAGTTCAGACAGTGCCTCTCATCTTCCCAATGTAAGAAAAACCCATTTCCATTCTTCAGATACGGTGAGAAAGGCTCAGAGCTGTGTGGTGACTTGCTGGAGGACTGAGCTAGGAAAAGCAGACAGCACATGCTCCACAGGCCGGGACACGCCCACTTGCTAGGGGTCCCTGTGACCCCAGTACTGTCCTTTCAGGTCTCATCCTTTGCTCCTATTTGGCCTCAGATTTCACATTGAATTAAAACACAAAGGCCAAGAAGCAATTTTCTTCAGAAAATCTTTGCAGAAGTAGGGCCGGGTGCAGTGGCTCATGCCTGTAATTCCAGCACTTTGGGAGGCAGAGTGGGGCAGATCACCTGAGATCGGGAGTTGAGACCAGCCTGACCAACATGGAGAAACCCCATTTCGACTAAAAATACAAAATTAGCAGGGCGTGGTGGCGGGCGCCTGTAATCCTAGTTACTTGGAAGGCTGAGGCAGGAGAATCACTTGAACTCAGGAGGCAGAGGTTGTGGTGAGTCGAGCAACAAGAGCGAAACCTTGTCTCAAAAAAAAAAAATCTTGGTGAACTGTGTAATACGTGAAGGTACCCCAAGGAGGGCCATTCTCTGGAGAGGTTCTGGAAGGCTCTGGCTGGTGGTGAAGAGCCAAGATGTGGGAGTTGGGGTGGGGAGAAGGTGGAGGCCAAGCCCTGGGTACCTGGGAATAGCATCTGAGGGACAGGCTGTCCAGTGGCTGCCCAGCAGCAGGGAAAGGGGAGAGAGGAGGAGAAATTCTAGAAAGTCCTTCCCCACCCTGAGAAGAGGCACCAGTCACCTGCCTTTGTACATGCTGGGAGGATGCTAGGTGCTTCCCAAAGCTGGGGTGATTAAGACCTGACGTGGGCCAGGCGAGGTGGCTCATGCCTGTAATACCAGCACTTTGGGAGGCCGAGGCGGGAGAATCACAAGGTCCAGAGATCGAGCCCATCCTGGCCGAAATGGTGAAATCCATAAAATTATACAAAAATTAGCCTGGAGTGGTGGTGGGCGCCTGTAGTCCTAGCTACTCGGGAAGCTGAGGCAGGAGAATCGCTTGAACCCGGGAGGCAGAGGTTGCAGTGAGCCAAGATCACGCCACTGCACTCCAGACTGGTGACAGAGCAAGAGTCCATCTCCAAAAAAAAAAAAAAACCTCACTTGGCCTAAGAGGCTACTCACAAGTCTGGCTTTAGTTTCCGCCTCCAATACAGACCAGCTATTGAGGTGGCAAGTGGGGTGCACATTAAGAATGACGGCATCACCTTGGGTTTTACTGAGGCTTTTTTGCTCCATAAACTCAATGTGCTTTCATATATGCCTTCTCATTTCCTACCCACAAAGCCAGCTCCAGGGCACCTGTAATTATCATCATTATATAGTTGGAATGTGCTGGGAACCAAAGGCAGTCCCCAGGCCCCTGTCACCCGGCCCACTGTGCAGGGCTGTCTTTGTGAATAATTAAGGCTGGTCCTTACTACAGCCCACCCAAGCCTTTAAAACTCACCTGGGCTTTCTCCTTGTACAAAGACTTGAGATTCCTTCCCTTAGTAGCTTTGTGGCTGGTCAGGTCTTTCAGCCTCGCTTTCTGAGCTATGAAATTGGGGTATTAATAATGCTTACCCCCAACCAATGGTAGTCAACAAAAATATGCATAAGTGAGCAGCAAATGGAAACCATGTATGTAATTTTGCATTTTCTAATTTCAAAACAAGTCATTTAACACAATGTATCCAAAACACTATTATTTTGATAGGCCATTAATATTTAAGAATCAGTAATGAAGGCCAGGTGCAGTGGCTCACACCTGTAATCTCAGCACTTTGGGAGGCCGAGGCAAGTGGATCATGAGGTCAGGAGTTTGAGACCAGCCTGACCAACATGGTGAAACCCTGTCTCTGCTAAAAATACAAAAATTAGCCGGGTGTGGTGGCATGCGCCTGTAGTCCCAGGTACTTGGGAGGCTGAGGGGGGAGAATCTCTGGAACCCGAGAGGCGGAGGTTAAAGTGAGCCGACCAAGCCATTACACTCCAGGCTGGGTGACAGACTGAGACTCCGTCTCCAAAAATAAATAAATAAATATTTCACATTATTTTAACTTACTGAGCCCATAACATCCAGTGTGTACTTCACACCTAACAGCACATTTCAGTTCAGACAACAACTACGTTGCAATGCTCAGCAGCCACGAGTGCCCGAGGTCTACCCAACTGGATAGCCCAGCTCTGAAAGCTTCTGGGAGGATCAGGTGACCTAAGGGGTGTAAGGGGCAGGGCCATAGGCTGACACATCAACGTGGCAGATATATTCCTCCTGTCTCTCCTCTCTGATACACACACAAACACACACAGAATTTTCCACATTTAAAAGGCCTTTACAAGGGCGCAGGAGCCCAGGACATGTGACAAATCCAGCCCTTTTCTGGCCCCCGCCCCGCCCCCCACAAAGCCATCTTTCTTCCCTGTGGGGGCGAAAGGCCGCTCACCCCGCCATCCTGGCATTCTTTCAAGCAGCTGCCCGTCGGCTCCCCGGAGCTCCCCACTCCTCTCCACGCTGCCCCCGCCACCCCGCACCAGCGTCCCAGCTAGGATGGAGCGGGAGCAGAGTCCAAGCTCCTGCCTAGGATGCGGGAAACCTTTGCCACCCGCTGGAGACTCCTCTGTAAATGGGTCTTCAGTTCCCAGATCCCCACTTCAAAGGGTACTCCACGCCTCTTCCCGGCCCTGGGAGGCTAGGACCCTGTTCCGAGGCAGCCCCTCCCGTTTCTAGCCCCTCTTCTAGGGTCCAGAGTGGGCGGGGCGGGGTGGGGTGGGGATTCCTGCGTGAGCGAACCCAGCGCCATGGGGCGGCTGGCGCCCGCAGATCGGACAGAGGACTGCGGCTGGGCCTGAGGCCCGGGCACCACACTGGCCGCCAGACAGCAAGGCCAGGCGCCCACTTGGGACCCAGCGGCAGGCGCAACCGGTCGAGCGCCCCCGCATCTCGCACCGCGCCCCGGCTCCCCCTCGCGGTGCCGCAGTCCCAGCCGCGCCGCTCGCGCGGGCGCAGCTCCACCCATCATGACGTCACCGGGCAGGGCGGGTCCCCGGGTATAAAAGGTGGAGCTGGGGGGGCGGCGGCAGGTCTCTGCGCAGCCGAGCCCGCTGGTCCACGCCGCGCACCGCTCCGAGGGCCAGCGCCACCCGCTCCGCAGCCGGCACCATGCGCGAGATCGTGCACATCCAGGCGGGCCAGTGCGGCAACCAGATCGGCGCCAAGGTGGGCGCGCCGCCGCGGAGGGGCCCGGGCTGGGGACGGAGGGTGCGGGCTCGGGCTCGGGCTGGGGCCGGGGCCGGGGCCGGGGCCAGGGCTGGGGCTGGGCCGGGGGCGGGGGTGGGAAGCCCCGGCGGCCCGGGGCTGGCCGGGTGGTACGTTCCGCGGAGAGGCGGGCGGGCAAGGCAGGGGAGGCTGCACGACCCGCCAGGATGCCCGCGGCCCCGCAGCTGTGTGAGTCTTTAGTCGGCGCCGTTTCCATTTCCCTGGGACACAGCCCTTCTGCGGGACGCAGTTGGCATTCCGCTGGGTGTATTAGTCTCAGAAACTTGGGGCCAGGATATGGTCATATTTATTCCACTAGCTTAATGAGAAATTGAATTTGTACATTTTCCTCAACGGTTTGAATGAAAACATGCAGTGTCACTGGACTGACAGGTGTAACAGAGGCTTCCCTGTGGGTCACACAGGCGAGGGTGTTAGATAAATTCCCTTGCTTCCTTGCTCTGGCACTGTCTAGACGTGAAGACTTATAACGCGATAGTCTTGCTGCCAGTCCCTGAGGTGGCAGGTGACTGTGCTGGGTGGGGGCTGCAATTACCGACCGCTGTGTGGGAGGCAGCAGCCGGCCTGGTGCATGGGTGGGGGCGGGTGCCTGTACAAGGACGTGGTCTCTTTGAGAACCGCCATGTTGCCCACCCAGCCTCCCCGCCCCCTCCCTGCCGCAAATTCACAATGGAGCCAGCG
>CAUYLG010067149.1:0-75405 GCA_963573385.1 Cacajao melanocephalus
TAAAGAGAGCCAAATCAAGAATGAACTGCCATTCACAATTGCTACAAAGAGAATAAAATACCTAGGAATACAACTAACAAAGAATATAAACAACCTCTTCAAGGAGAACTACAAACCACTGCCCAATGAAATAAGAGAGGACACAAACAGATGAAAAAACATTCCATGCTCATGGTTAGGAAGAATCAATATTGTGCAAATGGCCATACTGCCCAAAGTAATTTATAGATTCAACACTATCCCCATCAAGCTACCTATCACCCTCTTCACAGAACTGGAAAAAAACACCTTAAACTTCATATGGAACCAAAAGAGAGCCCGCATAGCCAAGGCAATTCTAAGCAAAAAGAACAAAGCTGGAGGCATCACACTACCTGACTTCAAACTATACTACAAGGCTACAGTAATCAAAACAACATGGTACTGGTCCCAAAACAGAGATACAGACCAATGGAACAGAACAGAGGCCTTGGAGGCAACACCACACATCTACAACCATCTGATCTTTGACAAACCTGACAAAAACAATGGGGAAAGGATTCCCTGTTTAATAAATGGTGTTGGGAAAACTGGCTAGCCATGTGCAGAAAGCAGAAACTGGACCCCTTCCTGACACCTTACACTAAAATTAACTCTAGATGGATTAAAGACTTAAACATAAGACCTAACACCATAAAAACCCTAGAAGAAAACCTAGGCAAAACCGTTGAGGACATAGGCATAGGCAAGGACTTCATGACTAAAATACTGAAAGCATTGGCAACAAAAGCCAAAATAGACAAACGGGATCTAATTAATTCTAGAGCTTCTGCACAGCAAAAGAAACAATCATTAGAGTGAACTGGCAACCAACAGAATGGGAAACAATTTTTGCAATCTACCCATCCGACAAAGGGCTAATATCCAGAATCTACAAAGAACTGAAACAGATTTACAAGAAAAAAACAAACCCATTCAAAATTGGGTGAAGAATATGAACAGACACTTTTCTAAAGAAGACATTTATGAGGCCAAAAAACATATGAAAAAAAATGCTCATCATCACAGGTGATTAGAGAAATGAAAATCAAAACCACACAGAGACCATCTCACGCCAGTTAGAATGGTGATCATTAAAAAATCTGGAGACCACATATGCTGGAGAGGATGTGGAGAAATAGGAACTCTTTTACACTGTTGGTGGGAGTGTAAATTAATTCAACCATTGTGGAAGACAGTGTGGCAATTCCTCAAGGACCTAGAAATAGAAATTCCATTTGACCCAGGAATCCCATTACTTGGTGTATATCAAAAGGATTATAAATAATTCTATTATAAAAACACATGTAGATGTATGTTCATTGTGGCACCATTTACAATAGCAAAGACCTGGAACCAACCCAAATGCCCATCATAGACTTGACAGGGAAAATGTGGCACATATACACCATGGAATACTATGCAGCCATAAAAAACAATGAGTTTGTGTCCTTTGTAGGGGTATGGATGAATCTGTAAACCATCATTCTCAGCAAACTGACGAACAGAAAATCAAACACCGCATATTCTCACTTATAGGCAGGTGTTGAACAATGAGAACACATGGACACAGGGAGGGGAGCATCACATACTGGGGTCTGTTGGGGGTGGGAATAGGGGAGGGACAGTGGGGGACAGGGAAGTTGGGGAGGGATAACATGGGAAGAAATGCCAGATATAGGTGATGGGGGGATGGAGGCAGCAAAGCACATTGCCATGTATGTACCTATGCAGCAATCCTGCATGTTCTGCACATGTACCCCAGAAACTAAAGTGCAATTAAAAAAAAAACATATATATATATATATATATATATATATATATATATATATATATAAAGATTAAAGAAAGATTTCCTCCTGATAAAAAAAAAGTTTGTCTATTCTGGATATTTCATATAAATGAAATCATATATTCTTTTCTGTCTACGTTGTTACTATTTTCAGGGTTCATCTATGTTGTGTCAGACCTGTATTCTCTTTTATGCCTGTATAGCATTGTATAGATACACTACATTTTGTTCATCATTCATCAGTTCATGGACATTGGGTTGATTCCACCTTTTGGCTGTTGTCAGTAGTGCTGCTGTGAATAGTCATGTACAAGTTTTAGTTTGAGTCTACACCCAGGAGTAGAATTGCAGAATCACATGGCAGTTTTGTATTTAACTTATTGACCAACCACCAAACTTTTCCACAGTGGCCGTACCATTTAACATTCCCACTAGTAATATATGAAGGCTTCAATTTCTCCACATCCTTGATAGCACTTGTTATGTTCCATCATTTTGATTATAGCCATGTTAGTGGGTATGAGTGGTATCTAATTGTGACTCTGATTTGCATTTCTCTAATGACTAATGATATTGAGCATCTCTTCATGTGCTTGTTGGCACAATATGTCTATCTTCTTTGGAGACAAGCCTATTTAAATCCTTTGCCCAGTTTTTAATTGGGTTGTCATTTTTTGAGTTTTAGGAGTTCTTTATATATTCGGGGGATTCACCTTTATCAGATAGGTGACTTGCAAATAATTTGCAAATATTTTCTACCATTCTTTGGGTTGTCTTTTTTACCTTCTTGATAGTGTTCTTTGATGCACAGAAGTTTTTAGTTTTGATGAAGTGTAATTTATCTTTTCTTTTATCGATCGTATTTTTTGTATATATCTAAGAAACCAGTGCCAAACTCAAGGAAATAAAGATTTACCCTCATTTTACTTCTAAGAGTTTTATGGATTTAGCTCTTATATTTATGTCTTTGATTCATTTTTAGTTAATTATTATTATTTTTTTGAGATGGAGTCTCGCTCTGTCACCCAGGCTAGAGTGCAGTGGTGTAATCTTGGCTTACTACAACCTCCACGTCTTGGATTCAGGTGATTCTCTTGCCTCAGCCTCCCAAGTAGCTGAGACTACAGGTGCCTGCCACAACACCTGGCTTATTTTTATATTTGTAGTAGAGACGGGGGTTACATCATGTTGGCCAGGCTGGTCTTGAACTCCTGACCTCAAGTGATCCACCTGCCTTGGCCTCCCAAAGTGCTAGGATTACAGGCGTTGGCCACTGTGCCCAGTAGAGTTTTTATATATGGTGTGAAGAAGGTAGACTGTTCTTCAGAGGAGTTTTGTTGAAAAAGGAAGCAGAAAAATAGGGCAATAATTGGTAGAGAAAATGGGGTCAAGATAGGTTGGTTTGTTTAAGAGAGGAGCGATAAAGGCAGGGGAATAATCAGAGAAGGAAACTGATGGTACAGGATCTTAAGAGAAGGAAGAGTTGCTGGAGCACTGTCCTTAAGGGAGATGGGGTAGGAGCTAGAGCACAAGTGGAAGAACTGGCATCGGACAGATGTATGAAGAGTTCCTCTTTAGTAAAAGGGGTGAATAGGCTATACTGGTAGAAATGGTGGGAAGAGAGTAAATGTGAGTGGGCATCTGTGAAAGTTCTCTTTTAACTGTTCAAGTTTTTTATTGAAGTGAGAGGGAAAGTCATTAGCCGAGAGTGGATTGAAGCTGTTGGAAGTAGGAAGGAGAAGTGTGAAACATTTTTCTAAGGAGAGACAGAGTGTAAATGGAGCAGGGAAATATATAGTAATTGCAGGACAATTGAATATCATGATCATGTATTTAAAGTGAGACCAGTTAGTATGGGTAGATGTTTTTCTCTAAAGCAGTTGTTCAGTATGGTTGGAGTAAGTGCTGGTGGAGAGTTGGGTACTTCCAGGTTTATGGTTTTGTCTAGTGAGGATAACTCCCTTGCTTAAGGGCATAAGAGTGAATGTATGAGAGTGATTATAATGATTGACTTCAGAATTTAAGATATGTAAAAAGGGAAAAGGCCATCAAAGGGATGAAGGAAAGTGAAAAGTGAAAAGGAACAATCAAAAGATTGTTGGAGTTGGACTAAAAGGCAGGAGAGTGGTGAGGGTTCAGTTCATGAACTGATTTTGGAGGAGTTGCAGTCTAAAGTATGACCCTAAGGGACAGGATTAAAGATGAGATCACTAGAAGAGAGGCGTTCTAGCAAATGAGAGGTGTTGGGAAGATATATGTTAAAATTGCCAAGAATTAAGTCGGTTTGTAGAGAGTGCTAGTGAGAAAGGAGCTGAAATCTTTGGGTCATGAGGAAAGCAATCCTCTGGTTGGTCATTATTACAAGATGAGGAATAATAGGGGAAAAAGTGTGATAACAAGAGATTCAAAGCTGGAGATTATTAGGGTGGAGAGAGGGAGAACTGATATGAAAGTAGTGAGGAAGAGCAAGGAGGCTACCTCCCACCTCCAGGCCAAATCACTTGAAGACTGTGGAAACAAGAAAAATAGCACAGTTGAGAGGGCAGAAGGCAGTACTGTCTTCAGAGGAGAGAGCCAGGCATTGTTTCAAACAAGGTGGTAAAGGGAGGGGTTCACAGAAAAGGTTGAGGATGTAGGGGATTTTGCTGTTTGGTGATGAATTTTAAGTACTTTGAAGTTAGGAGCTGAGTTATAATCATCTTTGTATTCCTTTCACATCAGTGCTTATATGTAATAAGTTTTTTTAAGAGACAAGGTCTTCCTCAGTTACCCAGGCTGCGGCACAGTGGCATGGTCATAGCTCACTGCAGCCTCCAATTCCTGGGCTCAAGTGAGCCTCCCACTTCAGCCTCCCAAGTAACTAGTACCCTTAGGCATCCATCACCATGCCAGGCTAATTTTTAAATTTTATTGTAGAGATGGTATCTTGTTAAGTTCTCTAGGCTGGTCTTGAACTCCTGGGCTCAAGTGATCTTCTTGTACCTGAGGTCAGAAGTTCAAGATCAGTCTGACCAACATGCTGAAACCCCATCTTTACTAAAAATACAAAATTGGCCAAGCATGGTGGCACATTCCTGTAGTCCCAGCTACTTGGGAGGCTGAGGCAGGAGAATTGCTTGAACCTGGGAGGCGGAGGTTGCAGTGAGCTGAGATCGCACCATTGCATTCCAGCCTGGGCAACAAGAGCAAAACTCTGTCTCAAAAACAAACAAAACAACAACAACAACAACAAAAGAAAACATAAGGCATCATTATTATTTCCATTTCCACTTAAGAAAATAGATTAATCATTTGCTCAAGGTCACAAGTAAATAATGGAAAACATGGGGACCAGGACTCGGCTTCAGACTGGCGATGCTCCTTTGAGCTTTGCCACAATTGAATCCCGAAGGTACTGGATCAGGAGTTGTGGTAAGGAGGTCCCAGGGCTTAGAGCTATGACCGTAAACAGTTTTTTTTGTTTGTTTTTTGGAGATGGTGTCTCACTCTGTCATCTTACTTTGTTGCCCAGGCTGGAGTGGTGGTACGATCTCAGCTTACTGCAAACTTCTCTTCCTGGATTCAAGCAATTCTCTTGCCTCAGCCTCCTGAGTAGCTGGGATTACAGGCATGCACCACCAAGCCCAGCTAATTTTTTTGTATTTTTAGTAGAGATGGGGTTTCGCCATGGTGGCCAGGTCTCAAACTCCTGACCTCAAGTGATCTATCTGCCTTGGCCTACCAAAGTGCTGGGATTACAGGCATGAGCCACTGTGCCTGGCCCCTAAACAACTCTTTGATAAAGCCTGTGGTTCCAGTTATTGGCATTGTGCTTCCTGTTCCTATACTATTGCCCTTTTCATGTAGCTCTTCCTACTAATTTCTTCCTCCTTTTAATTTTACTATTATCAATTTGTTTTCCTTTATCCTCTTGTCTCTCTTGTCCTCTCCAGTGGCATGACAATCTTGTCTGCCATAACTCTAGTTTTAACCTAGTGTAGTAATATGTAACATGAAAAAACATAAGAGATGTTTGAAAACAACAATATTGGGAATTCATATTTACCAAGTAGTATGAAATATATGACAAAGCCTTCTCAGATTTGTTTATCTGATCCTTTTCTTAAGCTACTTGTCTGTATGATAGAGAAAAAAAGTTCCATTAATGGCATACTGGAAGCAGCAGTTTTCCAGTTATTATGAGGAGGTGACACCTCTGTGCCTGTGTCTAGGCTAATTTAGTCTGGACTGTTTAAAAAAAAGAATCAGTAGTCCATGTGAAGACCTTCCTGGCTTTTTTAAAGCTACCCCTGAAAATCAGACAGATAAAATGTGTTTATATTTTTTACAAGTAGGAGTTGAAATTATATTCTGTAATATTAAAATATTTTTTTCTTTACCATTTTAGACCAGTCTGCTTAGTTTTAAGTGAAATTCCTTTTATGTCTACTTGGTTTTTACTTGTGTCAACATTTAGGTAAGTCATACCAATTTCCATATATTTTCAGTATGATTCTTGTAAACTAATTTAAAACTTTTTTACAAAGTGGTTATGGTTTGAATTGATGATTCTCTTTTCATTTTTAAAAATTTTCCTTTACAGTATGCTACCTCTTCTATTGAAGGATGAACTCCTAATGCCGTCTGTTGTGACAACAATGGCATTTTTTATAGCTTGTGTAACTTCCTTTTCAATATTTGAAAAGACTTCTGAAGAAGAACTGCAGTTGAAATCCTTTTCCATTTCTGTGAGGAAATATCTTCCATGTTTTACATTTCTTTCCAGAATTATACAATATTTGGTAAGTTCAATTTTTAAGAAATGGCACATATTTCAGCATGCCACTATTTTTAAAAATTGTTGAAATATGTATTTTCTTTTATAGCTTTTGAGACATAGTTCACATAAATTCACCCATTTATACAACTTAGTGGTTTTAAGAATGTACAGAGATTTGTACAACTATTACCATCATCCAATTTTAGATTATTTTCATCATTCCCAGAAGAAATTCTGTACCCATTAGCATTCATTCCGCATTCCACTCTCACTCCTAACTCCCTTCCTTGGACAGCCACTATCTAGTTTCTGCCTCTATAGATTTATTTGCCTACTTTTGACATTTCATACAAATGGAATGTATTTATTAGTCTGCTACGACTGCCATAACAAAACACCTAAACTACAGAAATTAATTTTCTTACAGTTCTGGAGATTAAAAGTTCAAGATCAATGTTCTACCTTCAGTGTTGGTTTCTGGTGAGGCCTCTCTTCCTGCCTTGTAGAAAGTTTCTACTTTGTATGTCACACAGGGAGAGAGATCTCTGTTGTCTCTTTCTTGTAAGGACACCAGTATTATTGGATTAGGGCCCCACTCTTATAATCTAATTTAATCTTGTTTACCTCCCCAAAGGCTCTATCTCCAAATACAGTCACACTGGGAGTTAGGGCTTCAACATATGAATTTTAATTCAGTCTATAACATGGGATAATAAAATTGTGGTCTTTTATGACTGGGTTCTTTCACTTAGCATATTTTTGAGGGTCATTTATATTATAGCATATATCAGTAGTTTATTCCTTTTTATTACCAAATTATATTCCCTTATATGGATATAGCATATTTTGTTTATCCATTCATCAATTAATGGACATTAAGTTGTTTCTACTTTTTTAGTATTATCAATAGTGCTGTTTTTTTAGTGTTATGAATAGTGCTGTTGTGAACATTTGTTTACAAGGTATTGAGTGCACAAATGTTTTCATTTCTTTTAGGTATATACCTGGGAGTAGAACTAGATCATATGGTAATTCTATGTTTAACATTTTCAGAAACTGCCAAACTGTTTTCCAAAGTACAGCACAATTCTTTATTCTCACCAACAATGTGTGAGGGTTCTAATTTCTCCACATCTTTGACAGCATTTGTTGTCTTTTTAATTATAACCATCTTAGTGGGTATGAGGTGGTATTTCACTGGAGTTCTGATTTTCATTTCTCTAATGACTAATGATGTTGAACATCTTTTCATGAGCTTATTGGCCATTTGTAGATCCTCTTTGGAGAAATGCATGTTCAAATCCTTTGCCCATTTTAAATTGGGTTATCTTTTTATTTTTGAGTTGTAGGAGTTTTTTAATTTATATTCTTGATATGAGTTCCTTACCAGATATTTAACCTGCAAGTATCCTCTCCCAGTCTGTGTTGCCTTTTCACTTTCTTGATGGTATCATTTGCAGTACAAAAGTTTTGATGTTGATAACATCCAGTATATCTATTTTTTTCTTTTGTTACTTGTACTTTTGGTGTCATGTCTAAGAAACCATGGTATAACCAATGGTCATGAATATTTACCCCCGCATTTTTATCTGAGAGTTTTAATATTTTTTATATCTATGCCTTTGATTCACTTTGAGTTAATATCATATATGGTTTGAGGTAGGAGTCTGACTTTATTCAGTTATTTTAGTTCCATTGAATTGTCTTGGCACTCTTGTTGAAAATCAGTTGTTCTTAAATGTAAGAGTTTATTTTTGGACTTTCAGTTCTATTCCATTGATCTGTATGTCTATCCTTATGCCACTTCCATACTGTTTTCTTTATTGTAGCTTTGTAGTTAGTTTTGAAATTGAAAATGTGAGTCCACTGATTTTGTTCTTTTACAAGATTGTTTTATCTATTTTATATCCCTTTATTTTCATATTATTTTTAAAAGTTTATCCTTTTTCTCCCAAAACCCAGCTGAGATTTTGAGAGGGACTGAGTTGATTGTGCATATCAGTTTGTGGAATATAGCTGTTTTGTTTTGTTTTTGTTTTTGTTTTTGTTTTGAGACAGGGTCTTGCTCTGTTGCCCAGGTTGGAGTGCAGTGGTGTGATCTCAGCTCACTGCAACCTGTCTCCCAGGCTCAAGCAATCTTCCCACTTCAGCCTCCTGAATAGCTGGGACTATAGGCATGTGCCACCATACTTGGCTAATTTTTTTAGAAATAGAGTTTCATCATGAATATTGCCATCTTAATATTTAGCCTTCCAGTGAACAAACGCAAGATGCATTTCCATTTATTTAGATATTTAATTTCTTTCAACAATGTTTTGTGATTTTCACTATATAAGTTTTGGACTTCTTTTGTTAAATTTACTCAAGTATAATGAATGATCATAAAGCATAATTCTTTATAATGCTATTGTAAAGGAATGGTTTTCTTAATTTCATTTTCATAATGTTCATTGCTACTGTATCTGAATACAATATTTTTGTATGTTGAACTTGTGTTCTTTGGCATAGGTTTTTAATGGATTTCCTACTGTTTTCTATATATATAAGATAACGTAATTTGCAAATCATGAATTTTACTTCTTCCTTTCTGGATGACTTTTATCTTTTATTTCTCTTACTTGCCTAATTACCCTAGGACCTATAATACAATGTTGAATACAAGTAACAAGAGTGGACATCTTTTATTTTCTTGATATTAGGGGGAAAGCATCTGGTCTATCACCATTAACTATGATGTTAACTGTGGGCTTTTAAAAATACGTGGCTTTTATCTGGTTGAGGAAGTTCTCTTTAATTCCTAGTTTACATGATTTTATCATGAAAAAATGTTGGATTATAATTCTTTTTTTTTCCATCTTTGGTCATGTGGTTTTTTTCCCCTTTATTCTATTAATATGATGCATTTCATTGATTGATTTTTATATGTTGAACTAATCTTGAATTCCTGGGATAAATCCTACTGGCTCATGGTGTATAATTCTTTTTATCTTCCACTGGCTTCAGTTCGCCAGTATTTTGTTGATGATTTTTGCATTTATATTCATAAGAGATACTAATATGTAGTTTTCATGTGACATCTTTGTCTACTTATAAAGTTCATATATTTAAGGGATATGACATTATATTCAAGGATGTCTAAAATGCTAGATTGCAGTCTATTTGAGGGCAAGAACTCTGCATTTTATACATACCATTTTATCTGTAGCATCTATCAGTGCCTGGCAAAGAATAGGTGATCTGATTTTTGTTGAATGAATGGCTATTCATCTAATTATTATAAAGAAAAATTAGGGGCAGCTCAATTGTCCAGTAGGTGAAAAATGATACATGAATAAGTATATAAGCTCCATGGAATATTTGGTAACTATTACAAATGTTATGAACTTGTTTTTGAGACAGGGTCTTACTCTGTTGCCTAGGCTGGAGTGTAGTCGTGCATTTCTAGCTCACTGCAACCTGGAACTCCTGGGCCCAAGTGATCCTCCTTCCTTAGCCACCTGAGTAGCTAGGATTATAGGCACACACCATCATGCTTGCTAATTTAAAAATTTTTTATAGAGACAGGGTCTCACTATGTTGTCCAGGCTGGTCTAAAACTCCTGGCCTCAAACGATCCTTGCACCCTAACCCTTGAACCTCAGCTTCCCGAAGTGCATTAGAGTTGTGAGCCACTATGCTCTAATTTCTTAAACATGTTTTATAACTGCAGAATAAATCAATAAACATGCCTATTAAAATAGGAATACCATGCCTGATATACAGTAGGCACTCAGAATGTGTCAGGCCTTTTATTTTTCTAGTCCTCTTATGCAGGCTACACTTTAGTAGTGGAAATAACAGGTTATAGTTATTTATTTATTTATTGAGATGGACTCTCACTCTGTCACCCAGTCTGGAGTGCAATGGCATGATTTTGGTCTATTGCAAACTCCACTTCCCGGGTTCAAGTGATTCTCCTGCCTCAGCCTCCCGAGTAGCTGGACTACAGGCATGCCTACCATGCCCAGCTAATTTTTATTTTTAATAGAGATGAGATTTCACCATGTTGGCCAGGCTGGTCTCAAACTCCTGACCTTGTGATCTGCCCGCCTCGGCCTCTCAAAGTGCTGAGATTACAGGCATGAGCCACTGCACCCGGCCTAACGGGCTGTACTTATTTATATTTTTGAGAACTACATAGATGATTGCCCAAAGTACCCAGAAAACAAAGAGAGAAGAATGACTAACTTTATTAGGGGAGTGTAGGGGAAGGTTTCAAAGGAGATATTTTATATTTAGATCTTGTAGGAAGACAAGGCAGGTATCCTCAGGGCAGAGTAGAATGGGTGTCCTGAGGGTTTTGCACTTTAGGTAATGACCATGGAGGATGGGGGTGTGGGAGGTAGGAAGTTAAGAGGTGAACAGGAAAGACAAGGCGAGGATTAACTTTACTTAGGGGTTCAAATGGAAAGTGGATATACAGTTCATTTTTTGTTAGCACAGGCCCAGATTCCTGAGTGTATGTCAAACTCTAGCCCTATTGTGATATTATCAATCTGGTCCAGTAATTTTAAAGTGAGGACCACCAGGGGCTCCCAGATTTAATTGTTCTTTAATAAATATTTTTTGAGCACTTTCTGTATGCCAAGCATTGTTCTGGAGGCTGAGGGTACAGCAGTGACCAAAACTAACAGAAATTCCTGCTCTCATGGAGGTTGCATTGTAGTGGAGAAATCCGACACCAGCATATGTAAAATATATGGCATGTGAGAGGGTGATAAGTGCTATGGAGAAAAACAAAGCAAGGGAGAAATGGATATGATATCTTGGGGGGCGGGAATTAATGCAATTTTAAAGTGGCAGGGCTTGAGCAAAAAACCAAAGGAAGTAAGGGAGTAAACTGTGTAGATAATTGAGGGTAGAACATCCTAGGAGAGAAAACTGCAAATGCAGTGAACATCATGGAGGTCATGGTGATTGGAGCCGGGTGAGGGAAATAATAGCACCTAAGATTAGAGAGGTAATAGTTTCCCATTATGGGACTAGAATCTGACTTACATTGTTTCCTTTTTGTGTGTGTGTGTGTGTTGTTTTTTTTTGAGACGGAGTCTTGCTCTGTTGCCAGCCTGGAGTGCAGTGGCACAATCTTGGCTCATGGCAACCTCCGCCTCCCAGGTTCAAGCAATTCCCCTGCCTCAGCCTCCCAAGTAGCTGGGACTATTTGCGTGCACCACCATGCCTGGCTAATTTTTTATATTTTAGTAGAGACAGGGTTTCACCATGTTGGCCAGGATGGTCTTGATCTCCTGACCTCATGATCCGCCTGCCTTGGCCTCACAAAGTACTGGGATTACAGGCATGAACCACCATGCCCAGCCCTGACTTACATTTTTAAAAGGTCCATTTGGCAGCTATATGGAGAATAGATTGTGGATAATGGAATACATGAGATGATGGCGCTGTGGACTAGGGTAGCAGTGGACGTGGTTAGAACTGGTCAGATTTTGGATATATTTTGAAGGTAGAGCCAACAGGAATTGCTGGGGTTGTGAAAGAGAGGTGTTCAGGATGACTCCAAGGTTTTTGGTATAAATAACTGAATGGGTGGAGTTGCCATTTAGCGAGTCGAAGGAAACATGTTGAAGGAACTTTTGTGTGTGGTGGGGGCAGTGCGGAGTTTGGGGAGATCGAGTTTATTTTTTTTACATGTTTAGTATTAGATGTCTAGTACATATCCAAGTAGAGATATTAAGGAGCACCTGGATATATGAGTCTAGAGTTTAGTGCAAGCTTATCTAACCTGCAGTTGAGGACAGCTTTGAATGCAGCCCAGTACAACTTTCTTAAAACATGGAGATTTTTTGTGATTTTTTTTTTAAAGCTCATCAGCTATCATTAGTGTATTTTATGTGTGGCCCAAGATATTTCTTTTTCCATTGTAGCCCAGGGAAGTCAAAAGATCAGACAACCCTGGTTTAAGGGAAAGGGCCAAGCTGGAGACAAAGTTGAGTCTTTACATATAGTTGTAATTAAACTCATGCTACTGGAAGACTCACTAAGGGTATGAGTATAGATTAATAAGAGGAATAAGTACTAAGCCCCAAAATGCAGAGGTAGGGGACATGAGGAACCAACAAAGATGTCTAAGGATTAACTGGGTGACATAGGAGAGAACCGGGAGAGTATGATGTCATGGAAGCCAAGTGAAGAAGTGTTTCAGTGAGAGGGGAGTGATTTCAGATGCTAATGAGAGAATCTAGTAAGGCAGATCGGAATTGACCATTGCATTTAGTACACTGGAGGTCATTATGGATATTTGTCCATAGCAGTTTCACAGTGACTGGGGTGAAAGCCTAACTGGTATGGGTTCACTAGTGAATGGGACAAAGACTGGACACAGCATGTTTATAGGCAACTGTTTTGGAAACGAGTGTGAAGCGGAGCAGACAAATGGGGTAATAGTTGGAGCAAGAGAGGGTTTTTGTTTAAAATGGGAGAAATTTCTGCATGCCTGTTTAACACTGATTCAAGATCACAGTATTATGACACTTCAACCAGTCCCATATTTAAGTTTGAAACTTTTATTTTGAAGATTTCATTCCAGATGTTTGGACTTCCCACTACAGTTGCCTCAGGAATTTTTCCTTTAACAGTACTGGCAGCCTTTGTTTTTATCTGCTTGTATCCTCGCTTTTCCATTTGGAATGATCACTGCATTACTCTCTATTAAGATCTTACCAATACTGTCATAAGGTAGCCAGCAATGAAGGCATCCTTTAGGGTTCTATCTTTACCCCACCTCTTTCATGGAAGTCACTACTGTTTCTCACTGCTTGCTTTCTACATTTACTTATACAGCTTTTGTATACCTACGTACTATGCTAGGGATAAAATCAGTAAGATTTTGCTGGTCTGTGTCTTAAATGAGTTCAGTCTAGAGCCACAGTCTGTCCAGTATGGTAGCCACTAGACACATATAGAAATTTAAACGTATTAAATTTAAATAAAAATTCAGTTCCTGAGTCACAGTACACATTTCAAATGCCCAATGGTCACATGTGGTTAACAGCTACTAACTGGATTGCAGACATAACACATTTTCCTTACTGTAGGAAGTTCTATTGTATAGCACATTGACCTGGAGAAGACCACACTAACTGATGACCACACAACTACAATAAATGTGCTAATTATTTTTACTACTCATCTTGGTATTTAAGCCTGTGTGACTTTGTGATTTTATTTAACATTCTCCTAAGTAGATGGAAAACTCTTTGAGGCCAGAAGACCACATTTTCTTTCATGTGCCCTACTGTGCTTTACTCACTGAAAGCATTTAGTGAATATGAAATATAATTTTCCATTTGCCATGGAAAACTTTTTTACAGATGGGTTCTCAGGATTAGCTTAGAATTTAAAAAACTGACACAGACTAGATATATATATATTTTGGAGGTACATGTGATAATTTCATACATGTGTGTAATGTGTGAAAATCAAATCAGGGTAACTGGGCTATCCAGTACCTTAAAAATATGTCTTTATGCTAGGAACGTTCAACTTATTAATTATTTTCTAGCTATTTTGAAATGTACATTAATGTTAACTATAGTCACCCTACTGATCTGCAGAACAGGTTTTATTTTTCCTATATATTTGTACCCATTAGCTTAGAATTTTATATCCTGTACGGCCCCAGGGGATGCTATAAATTTAACCCTGACTAGCATTAACATCTATCCCAGATACCTTTCTTCAGTGCCTGGGTGGTAGGCATAAGACAGACAGGGGTCCTCAGGTTTCAGGTACACATGGGAATCCCTTGGAGAGCTTAAAAAAGTACTGAGGCCTGCTCTAGAGCTTTTGATTTAATTGGTCTGGGGTGTGACGTGGGCATTGAGATTTTAAAAACCCCTCATACAATTCTAATAGGAAGTCAAAGTTGAGATAAACCGGTAGAAGAAATTGGACCCTCAACCCTCACCTTTAATTCTACTCATTTGATAGCTACAAGTCTGTGTTTCCAGTTCACCTTTTATACTACTCAGTAATCCTTTTTTCCCTTGCAGTTTCTTATTTCAGTAATCACTATGGTGCTTCTGACGCTGATGACTGTCACACTGGATCCTCCTCAGAAACTACCAGACTTATTTTCTGTATTGGTGTGTTTTGTATCTTGCTTGAACTTCCTGTTCTTCTTGGTATACTTTAACATTATAATCATGTGGGATTCCAAAAATGGAAGAAATCAGAAGAAAATCAGCTAGCTGTATTCCTAAACAAATATGAAAATGTGAACAGTGCTAAAAGGTTTTGTGAACTTTTTGCTCTGAATAAATAAAATTACCATTTTGAGAACCGTGGAACTACAGGAAATGGTGAAAAGTCATTCTTGTCTATACAAAATAAATGTATATGGAGATCAAAGATCAATGGAGACGTCTCAATATTGCTTGGCCAAAACATATTGTGGTTTTATCAATATTCACAGCTGTTCAAGTGCAGGAAAAAGAGAAAAATGTCCTTAATGCCAGTGTTTACTTAGGAAATGCACTTTATAAATGTCTTGAAAAAATTAGAAAGAAATATTTCTTGATATTTACTTTGTCTAAACCTACTTCCTTTATCAGACCATATAGTGAGCTTAATGGGAGAATTGAGCCCCTTCTTTTTAATGGAAGTCACTAATTTTGGTATTCAAACTTAGTTTTTCTTACATTTTAGAATGCAAGTAGTGTGTATTTCACTGTTTAGAAGTTATATCTTAGGGAATTAAATTTGTGATAATCTTTTTAATTACTGAGAAGGCAATTTAAACTGCTTGAAGTTTGAATATGCTTTATTACACATGCAAATTTGATTTTTTTTAACACGGCAAATAAATTAAACCATGATCTTATTTATTTCCAAGAATGCAGATTAACTTTAATGCAATTAAAAATGAATTTTCCTGAATTTAAATGTTTTAACTCTATGTGGTTTAAGTCTTTTTAATTATACATATCACTAGTTCTAAACTTCCAGAATCATTCTGTTTAACATTTTATATATATATATATATATAGTTGTTTTGTTGTTATGACATGGTTCAAGGTTACCATTGCCAGAGCATTGATTCATGTTAATTTCATCCTATTAATACCGTATCACCCTGTATTAGCAGAAGCCATATCTATTATAGTATTCAACTCGTAAAACTAATGCGTGATATCCATGTTGTAGTTTCTCCTATAAAGATGTTTTCTTTCGTCTCTCTAATAAAGATAAATCAATCATTTTCCCATCAACATTTTTTAAGGAATATATTTCTTTCATAAGATAGCCATTAAACCATATTTAAGTGGTGGTATATTTTAAAACAGTGCAAGTCAAACCACATACACACACACACACACACACACACACACACGCACAAACTGGTTCTAGACAGGGATAGTTACAGGCTGATGTAAGAAGGTATGTGTTTCTAAGTCTGATAAAGAAAGTGGGTTTAGACAAAGCAAAAATCTAGAAGGATTTCTTTCTTAAAGCAAATGTGCATTAAGACTCAAAGGGCAGGTCAGCGCAGAAAAGCAGCCTTGAATCACTGCCGAATCAGCAGGAACATCGCTGTCCACGGTCACCATCATCTGTAATCACTGTGCCCAAATGTCAGTATCTTGGCTGGCTGGTGTACCTTTATTTTAAAAAATATTTTTTGTAATAGTATACTTGTGTTTAACATAGAATGTTGACTTAAATGAATGATGAGGAAACTTTAAGTTACAACTTATAAATAATTAGAGAATATTATTTGGAAATAAAAGTATTATGTATATATATCAGTAAAATGAAATGCACCTGATTCAAGGCATATAGGTAAATTCTGTAACTAAAACCATTTTTTCAGATGATTTAATCTAATCATATTGAGTTACAGTATAGTTTTTATAGAGACTTGTAGCAGTTATAAGTAGTATCCCTCCTATCAAAAACCAGTTTAAGAGTTTACATTGAACTTGGATTAGATTCCAAAATACCAAAAAGAGGCCAGGCACAGTGTCCTGTCATCACAGCTGTTTGAGAGGGTGAGGCAGGATGATCACTTTAGATCAGTAAGACACCATCTCAAAAAAGGCAAAATATCAAAAATATCCAGTGATGAATTACGATCACAGAAGTAGGCAATTCCAAAGCATTTCTCTTAGTTAAACTCAGGGTTATGGGGATGTTTTAATATATATATTGGTTATGCAAAAAATATTAAAGATAGATTTCTCACTTTCTTCACTAATATACCTGTCAAAAAATAAGCCCTTCAAAGTTAGTTATGTTCAAGTACATTTATTTTAGATGGAGGAGGCATTTCTGAGAAATGCAGTTTTCTCAGCTGCCAATAAACTTAGGTTTGCTTCTTTTTTTTCCCCCCAAGATTCTATCTTAAGCTTCTAAAATAGGTTTGCTTCTTAAAATGAAGAGAATAGGGTGTATGTTCATGTATCATATATGAGGCATACAGAAGTCATTTTCCCTTGAGGACTTAGGGAGGGTAGAAAAATCCCCGATGTTGCATTCTGTCCAAGTGATAAACCACAACAAATTGAGTGAAACATTTACAAAAGTCAGGGCAGCCAAAGAAGCCTCTCTGTTCAACAGAGAGAAAGAGATGGATAGGATATAACTAAATAATGGTTAACGTAACACAATGGTTTCAAGTCTCAATTCTGTTATGTTCATTGGAAGATCAGGGCCAAGTATATCCCCTGCAACTCCCCCTCCCCCCATATAAACATTAGTTTTGTATGTGGATCTTTCTGCTTTGTCCTTCATGTGGCCTCCAAGGGTGATAAAGTGAGAGTCATCTGATCTACAATGAAAAGAACTGGGAAATGATTCTCAGCAGACCCAGCTGTTCTGAAAGGCAAAAGCTTAGTATATCAAGAGGTCAAACATACAGTAACTGGTCTAATAGCATTAAGCACATACCTATATAACTTGGATTATATATGAAACCAATCTATTTCTTAACCCTGTATTACCTGACTAACATAAGTTACTTCATAAAGTGTTTTGGCTTACAACCTAAGGTTAGTTTTCAATGCTAGAATAATCCTTTTTTAGCATATTTTTGGTAACATCCTACTAGAAGCACTGTATCAGAATAAATTTCTTAAACAGTATGAAGAAAATAATAAAGGTAATTTATATAATTTATATTAATCATATATAGTATAATAAAATAATGAAGGTAATTTATACATTTATATTAAAAACTTTTCATTTTAAAAAGGTGAATCTAAAATTTCTCTAAGTGGAAAGTAAGTTTTTTTTTTTTTTTCTGAGATACGTGTCTTACTGTGTTGCCTAGTCTGGTCTTAAACTCCTGGGCTCAAGCAATCCTCCTGTTTCAGCCTCCCAAGTAGTAGCTGGGATTAAAGGCTTGTACCATTGCACATAGTGGAAAATGAGTTGTTTTCAACCTTAATTTGTTAAATTTTGTTTCAGATTTCCATGTAGTTTCTATTTTCATGATATACTCAAATGACATGGTAATATTTTCTACTAATTTTGTTAAAATTTAGGGCAAAGTTCCAAAGGAATAACCATTTTTCCCTACAGAAATGGTCAAGAAAAGCATAGGTTTCATTATCAAGATAACATACTCTCTGATTCCCTTCACCCCTTTATTTCGGGAGTGACAATAAAAACATGATGACAGAAAATGCCACAAAATAATTGAAATTTAATATTTCAAAATAATTTAGAAGGTATCACATATTGCCCTCAATAAAGGTCTTTTCCTTAAATTCAGTAGTCTGTGTGGTTTAGTTCAAAAAACTTCATATTTAAAACATTTGTACTGAAAAATACATTCTAATATTTTATAAATGGTATTGACATTTTAAAACCTTGAAAATGTTTTTTTCTCTACAAGCATAGGAAAATAAAAACTCACTTCTGAGGTAGTGGCTACACAACAGACTAGATAAATTAAAATTTTTTAAAGAATCTATAAATTAATAAGCAGCTGAGGCTTTAAATGGGAAAACTGGTACTTAATTCCACTCACCATTATATTTAATCTGCATTTCAGAAAAATATATAGCTCTACCAAAGGTGCCATTTTTATACATGCTTTATTAAGTCTACCCACAAGTGCTAAAAGTCCACAGAAATGTATGTGCTACAGAATATAAGTCAAGATCCTTCTCTCCATGTTGGCTTACATTAAAGAGTCAAGGAGAAATGTATTACTTACATTGAGATTATCTACTGGTGTGTGTAGAAAGTTTAAATTAGCTGCAAGAAATTTTATCTAGACGTGCACCTGCCAACTGCTACAAGCTGGTATTTACTGGGCAGATTAATTACAAATATTTCTCTGTTCCTTTAAATATGATCAGGCAGATGCAGAAGTTGATGCTTATGATGAGTACATTTCTTCTAAATGCCTGTGGGATATAAAAGATAATTATATTGTCAAAAATTAGTTAACATGCATCTCATACATGACTTAAGAAATGATTTTAACACCTATTAACAATCTAATTTGGTACCTAGTTTAGTTAGATGCTGGCAACCTCTCATTTGCTTATTATTATTTTTTGAGATGGAGTCTTACTCTGTCACCCAGGCTGGAGTGCAATGGCATGGTTTCAGCTTACTGCAGCCTTTGCCTCCCAGGTTCAAGCAATTCTCCTGCCTCAGCCTCCCAAGTAGCTGGGACTAGGACTACAGGCATGTGCCACCACACTCAGCTAATTTTTACATTTTTAGTAGAGATGGGGTTTCACTATGTTGGCCAGGCTGGTCTTGAACTCCTGAGCTTGTTATCTGCCTGCTTTAGCCTCCCAAAATGCTGGGATTACAGGCGTGAGCCACCGTGCCCAGCCTCATTTGCTTATTTTTGACTACTCTGACATAGCAGTCAGTATTCTTTACCTTATGTGACTACACTTACATGAGATACTTCTCAGAGAATTTAAAAACTCCAACAGGGCCTACAGAAAACACCAAATTTACATGCCTTTTCTATAAGCCTTAGGGGCTTTTCAGCAGGTGTTTCCTCTAACAGCTTCTTCCCCCACCCCCGCCCAAAAGACAGTGTTTCCTATGACATTCCTATTCAGAATATGTCCCTCTGGGGACTCCTAGTGGTAGTAGAGGCTCATGTCTTTTCAGCCTTAGGACACTTCTGTGAGAGAAAGCCTTTGAAAAAAGCACTCATTGGCAACTGATGGCATACATTACTATAGGGCATGCGGGAAAAGATGTTTATAAATGATCTAATAAGGCTGGGAGTGGTGGCTGGTGCCTGTAATCCTAGCATTTGGGAGGCCAAGGCAGAAGGATTGCTTGAGCCCAGAAGGTCAAGGATGCAGTGAGCTATGATTGCAGCATTGGGTTCCAGCCAGGGTGACAGAACAAGAGCCTGTCTTTCAAACAAACAAACAAACAAACTGATAATCCCATCCTGAGGTGATCTATGTCTGCTGTGAATTCCCATAACACTGCTTATTCTTCACTTGGTACTTACAGTAGAGAGGAGTGTTTATACTTCTCAGTCTGAAGGGGAAGAAACATCTGTCCACTCTTCCTCTGCACTCCACGGAAGTGTGACTAATTTGATTGGTCAAAGTCCAGAACAGTCATTGGTCTACATTTTACCAGTAACATTACACAAATTCTTTCCTTCTTGTAGTTTCCCTATCATTGTCTACTCTCAATCCCAGTGGACTTTTTTTTTATTATAATACTTCCTAATTTCATATGGTAGGGAGACCAACCCATTCCATTGTGCTGACCTGCCATTAAGCATGTAAAAGGCAGGCCTGTGGTCTTCACAGCATTAGAACCACATGGACTTGGGGGGTCTATTTCAAAGATCCAGCTTTTAGGTTCAGGGAAGTGCACAGAGTTCAAGATTTACTTAGTATGAGAAAGAAGAGTACATTTCTGCTTTAAGGCAATCTACCTTAGTTACCCCAAGTTTCTACCTCAGAGCCTACCATGTTGGGGGTTATCAATTCTATCACCAATCAAGTTGATACTTTGATCCTCATTGAATTCACAATCCTTGTTTGTACTTGTTATTGGACAGAAGAGTCTGAACTTGTATCATTTATCATAACTTGCCTTATATTGTTCTTGTGTCCTTATTAGGTTTCAAACTGTCATTATACACAGTGCTTTGTCCATACTAAGTCTCATCCTTCTGTTACCCAAGTGATTCATCCACATTGTTACTAAAATATCCCAGTATCCCCTGTTAACATTAGCCAAAATGTTTTTTTCTTCCCTTCTTTTGATGGTCTTAGCACTCTGGCTGTGGCCTCTGGGTTGCTGTCACCGTTACTTTCTCTCTTATTTTAGCATCGTTTCATAAAGGCTTCACTTTTTAAAGGCCCTGGGAGTGAGTTCGTATGGGACAGTCCTCCCCACTGAACAATTACAGGTCAAAAGGAATAATCATTGAAGTGTGACAGAGGGCTGGAGCTGTTGTGCAGGCAGGGAATTTGGCCACAGTGATATCAGGAGTACTATGTGTCAGGTTTCTAGGGCAAAGGGACAAAATCGGGAGTTTCATTCATATCCTCCCTTATGCATACCTTAAGTCAGGCAGCTATGACAAATACACAAAAGAGCAATGAGAAAATATGGGGAAAGGGATTTGGGGAACCTTATGTAGAAGTTGAGTTCTAAGCAGGTTTTGAAAGATGGATAAAATTTTGACAAAAATGAGAGCAAAAGCATGCTAGGCAGAGCAGACAAGACCAAAGGTAAGGACACGAGAGAGGCACTTTCTGGAGTAGGGAAGGTGTCTGGGAAATGGCAAGTAATCTAGAGTGAATGAGGCACAGTGAAGAAACTGGAAAGGCAAGCTGTGGGCAGATCAGGGAAATCCCCGAATGTCAGTTTAAATGTGGATTTTATTGGATATACAGTAGAGTAATATCTTCAAAAGCATACATTTGTCCAGTAGCAGGACAGGATGTAGGGGAAAGGGACCTAAGGGCGGACAGGTAAGTTACAATAAGGACAATGATAATCTGGAAGAGAGGTAATACAGGAATAAACTGGTCCAGTGGGTGTGGAAAGGACAATTAAGCATTCTCAGAAGAAATATAATCTGGCAGCGTTTGGATGTGGAGACAAAAAGAGAATTTGACCAATGGAATGATATAATCCCTAAAAGTAGAAGAAAAAGCAACTTTGAAGGGGAAATGATGAAATCAGTATACTTGGGGGACATTGTATGGCAGCTGACATTGTGGGTTTATAGTCCAGGAGAGAGGTCACAAATAATTTGGAAACCATATACACTAAGGTGAAAAGTCAGGGAACGAAGGAGATAATGAAGAAAATGCTCAAAGGGAGAAGAAAATGTGGTCAAAAGCAGAACTGAGGCAGATGCCTCAAAGGTGAAGTCACTTAATTTCATTGTCATTTTTCTTTTGCTTCTCACTGAAAGGGAAGTTGATTGGTAGCTCAACCTTAATTCTCCCAAGTTTCTTGAAAGTATTACTTAAAGACTTAAAAGAACACCCCAAAACGTGGTTATCTTTACTAAAATCCATTAACACAAAGCTATTCTCAGTACTTTGAATTCCCTGTAAGTTTATTAAGGAGACTATCAAACACTAAATGTGCATGTTCATTTACTAAATGTGTAACTGTGAAGATGTATCTATGATCACCATCTAATATGTTCTCTGTTGGATTTTCATGGGTCAGAAATTTTATAAAATGTTAACCTTATAATGAATGAATATAGGTGTATGTGGATGGATATATATATGTATACATATATATATTCTATTACCTATAGGATATATAAGGATAATATGTATATATTATCCTTACTTAATAGGATATAAAATCCTTGGCCAGTAGTGAAGCCTGACATTCACAGATCACTACTGGGTAGTGGCAAAAGCATAGGCTCTGGCACCAGACTACTCGGTTTAGTACCCAGCCCTGTTGAAGGTGATTCTAGGACAAGGTACTTAACCTCATTTGTGCCTCAACTGCCTCACCTATAAAATAAAAGTAATAACTGTATCTACCTCACAAGTTGTTGTGAATGGGGTATGTATAAAGTGCTTATAACACTGCTGGCACATAGAAAGTACTCAATAAGGCCAGGCTCGGTGGCTCACGTCTGTAATCTCAGCACTTTGGGAGGCCAAGAAAAGCAGATCACTTGAGGTTAGGAGTTCAAGACTAGCCTGGCCAACATGGTGAAAACCCATCTCTACCAAAAATACAAACAATTAGGCCTGGGCATGGTGGCGTTTACCTGTAATCCCAGCTACTCAGAAGGCTGAGGTAGGAGAATCACTTGAACCCAGGAGGCGGAGGTTGTAGTGAGTTGAGATTGTGCCACTGCGCTCCAGCCTGGGTGACAGAGTGAGACACTGTCTCAAAAAAAATTCCCCAAAAATAAACTATTCAATAAACATTAGCTATTATAAGCTATTATTTGCTATTGTTTACCACAAACAGAATAAATGTTTTCATAAAAATCTGTGACATAATTTTCTATATAAGGTGCTTTGCATATATTAAGTCTAGCTTGTCAGGAAGCTAATATTCACTTGAGATACCATTTCCAAATACATAATTATTTAATTGTGCTTTAATTTTTTCCCTAAGAGATAGCAGGCAGCATACCTGGTAAGCTAAGAATTCTTATTTTTTTTTTTTAAGGCAGGGTCTTGCTCTGTCACCCAGGCTGGAGGGTAGCGATCATGTCTCACTACAGCCTCCACCATGTGGGCTCAAGTTATCCTCCCAAGTCCGCCTCCTGAGTAGTTGGGACTATAGGCATGCGCCACCACACCCAGCTAACTTTTCTATTTTTTGTAGAGACAAGGTCTCTCACTATGTTGCCTAGGCTGGTCCTGGGATCAAGCGATCCTCTAGCCTTGGCCTCTCACAGTGCTGGGATTACAGGCATCAATCACTGTGCCTAGCCCCTAATGCCAGTTCTTAATGTGAACCTTCAGTTACAGGTACACTAAACACTAATATATCATGACTCATATTGCTTTTAGCTTACATGTTATAATAAGCTATTTGTAAACATATCATTTTTACTTGTATTGCTGAATCAATAGGAATTGTTCTGAAGGCAAGGTATAACAAATTAATATATAATGATTTGCTTAATTTAGCACATTTCCAAATTTAACAGACTGGTTATATCTTGTTCAGTCAGATGTGTTCTATAGAAACTATAATCCACTTGTCAGCATCTATTTAGCTAGTCTATTTAGCTATTTATGTGAAAGGTGCTCGACTAAGGGCCCTTTTACACTCAGTTAAAAATGTGTCCTCTCTGACTTTTAAAGTTAGCTTCGTCAGCTCAACAGTTCTTTTCCAATCACTCTCTAACAGATGTCAGACTGCCCTCCTGTTGTTTATAAGATTAGATTAATATAATTTCAACTAAAGCTCCAAAGCTCATATCCCTATTTTCTTATAGAAAGACAATACCAAATCTGATTATGTAAATAAAATGTTTCCACCTAACAGAACAGTGAAATTTCACAAAGTTAAACTAAATTAGAAAGGTGAAACAGTACCTCAGTTTAAAATGGCTTTAAGGAATTCATAGCTGTCAAGATGACACAATTCTATAGAAAAGAAGAAAGGTTTTTTCTTCAGAAAACATTTCAAAGTAACTTGCTACAGTATATGATGCAGAATAAATGTTGAATCAAAATGAAATTAAAACAACCTAAAGTCTTGTTTTACATTAAAAATAGCAGCACTGAGGCTATAAATTCTCATTTCAACATCCTACAGTTAGCCTGACTCTATTTCAGAATGTTTTCAAATTTATTATGAAAACCTCCAAGACATTTATTACAATACATGCTTATTACCATTGTTAGTACACTCTTTGTGATTACTAAAATTACTTGTCATTTGTGCTAGATTCTATACTCCTAACGGCAGGACTATGTCTGCCTTGTTTGTCAGTGTGTTCCCAATGCTAGAATAATGCCTGGAGCATGGTAGGCACTCAATAAACATTAATGAAGTAAGAAAACAGCAATTTGTAAGTATTTGAAAATACTTAGAGAATTCTTTTTAAAACGTTCTTTTTGTTCATTCACACATTGGCTGCACTGCACGTGGACCTTCTTCTATTCAGGTGCTGTGCTAGACAGATAAGACTTTCTGTCTGTCTGCTAAAGAGAAGCCCAGAAAGAGTCCTATAACCAGACAATTGCAATGCACTACAACATGATACATTTAAAATATTCAGACAAGTGTTGTGGGAGCCTAGAAGATGAAGCGATTTAGTTTTACCTAGGAGAGCTGGGGAGAGCTTCACAGAGGTTGTGACATCTGAGGCTGACCTTAAAGGATGAGCAGGAGTTTGCTAGACAGAGAAGAAAGCAATCTAGGTAGAGGGAAAAACAGCAGTGTTCTGGAGTCTTCAAAGAGAGGTTCCAGAGGGCTGAAGCACCTGGTGTGAATAGTACGAATAAAAGTGACTACCCTCCTCTTATCTGAGGTCTGAGCTAGAGGAAAAATCATCTAATATTTAATAATTACCAAATCCTGCTTTTAACTATATAACTAGTTATATAATATGATAAACATTTGCTTTATTGTGTTTAAAATATGTAAACCATTTAGATAATTTATGTAACTCTTTTTTGTGGGGTTTTTTTTGACTACTCTGTGAGTTAAAAATGGGAAAAAAGGTTCACCTGTCGGGTGACATAAAACCAATTTCTACTAAATGTGCCAGAATAATTTTTCTCCACCTCAAGAACAGTCTTCAGTCTATTCATTACTGTCTTTTTATAGTATTTTTATTTAATAAAACCTATTAAGACTACCATACAAATCTCTTTACTTATGCTTTTATCTTTTAACTGATCAATTTTTATATTGCTGACATCCCTTCTTCACCATTTGCTCATTTAAAAATTCATAGTATGTGAGATATGTCTCTGGGGAAAATGTCTATAAAATTTGTTACAGCTGGCAAATGTGTATGAGTCAGTGATAGCACATGACTAAATGCTTCACAGAAAATAAAATTTGTTTCTGTAGTAAGCAGAACTGTTTAAATGTTATTTATTTTTATGTTTCAAAGAAAATATATTGTGAAGTGCTGCATTGATTTAATACGCAACAATGTCTGTGTACACGCTGTAGAAGGAAAATTTATGAAACCTTTGCACAACTCCTTTAATTGAATTTTCCAAATCTCTCACCACACACAAATAATCAATATCTTCTGCAGAGAAAACCAGTCAGAATTATTACAGTCTTTCTTTTCAATTCTGTTGTCATCAGCACATACAGAGCACCTGGATATTTGTAATGTCTGATAGCAAGTTATTTACACCTCTTAAACACCTAATTGCTACTAAGTGAGTCCAAATCTACAGTTAAATTTTTTTTTTTTTTACTGATTTTATTTGAAAGAAAAATGATCATACTTCTTTTAAAGTATAAAAAAATTTAAATCATGGAAGAAATTATTTAAAAGGCTCTGAAAAGTAATAAACCAGTTTATTTTTACTAAAATCCTAGACAAATCTCAAGTAAGCATTTTTAGCAGCTGAAATACATCCCCCAAAACAATGACGAATAGTGTAAAACAAAGAGCATTAACATTATTAATAGGAAAGGTTATGACTCACGTATGGCATACATGATAGCTGAATCATTATAAAGAGCTGAAGACTATAGGTGTACATTAATGTATATTTGTGCTATCAAAATTAATGGCTCCATTTTTTATCTCCAGATAAACCCAGAATGTTAAAGCAGAGGGGGAATTTCTGTTGTTTCTCCTAAAAGTTGTCATGTCTAAACTTCAAACCTCAGTGGTTTTAAAATTGAAGTATCTGTTTGAAAAAAGATATTGTTTAATGTTAAAACAGAAAACTAAAAGGGTAGTAGTCTTCTGGGACTGAAATTATTTAGCTGATATGATGAATACTTTTTCAAGCCTGAGTGGGGGAAAGAACAACATATTTTTATGTTTAAAAAATACTTCAGTGGGTGGTTAGAATGAAGAGCCAACATCAAACTATTTTACAGTGTTAGAACAGAAGGAGTTTTAAATTTGTCCTGTTGTCTAAGAATTTGACAACTTTAAAATCCTATAACCAAGATAAGTTTTACTATGTAAGAATACAGAAAGTTAACTAAAGAAAACAGGAACATTGTAGTTTATGCCTTTTAAAACAGACCAGAGTTGGAAATTCTGAAATAGTTTCTATTACAAACAGCTGAAACAGTCAACTTTTTTGAACAAAGTAAAGTTCAGATGGTTCCATTTCATTTAAAATATGCATACTGCAACCTACACAATTATTCTCAAAACAGATAAAATACGTTTTGGACTGAAGCTAAGTGTCTAGATTTCACATCTTGGCAACTGCTCTACAATTTGCTTACATTCTTTTCAAAAACATTTTGTTTACTGGAAGTACTAGTCATAGACAAACAATGATGGTATTTTGTAATATCTTCAGAAAAAACTGAAAATATTATGTACTATATAATGCCGTCTATTGACTAAGGAATATCTGTATCAAGTTGTTTTAAGAAAAGGTTGATTATGTAAAGTAAATAAATTTCATGCCTCACCATGTGATGATAATGTGACATTCCATCTGTATCAGCCCACCAAATAGTAATGTTTTAAATCTTCAGCATAACAAATTTAAAATAATTATGAAAATTCACATCCAAATCGAACAGAAAAAGAATCTTTCATTTAATTATTTTCCTAATAGTCATAAAGCCAGTGTTACTGAGGAAAGCAAAATTAGGCTTATTTCCTAAGTAACCGAAGAAAGAAAGAAGTCTTCCTTTGTTTAAGAAATCTGTGTTTGGCAAAGGAGATCTTCCTTTATTCATATACTCTCATCAAAGCATCCCCATTTACCAGGTCCAGTTCTTATGAAATTATGAAAATCTCTGTGTGCCTTTTTTTAAATTTTTTTATTTTTTATTGTATTTTAGGTTTTGGGGTACATGTGAAGGACATGCAAGATTGTTGCATAGGTACACATGTGGCAGTGTGATTTGCTGCCTTCCTCACCATCACCGTGTGCCTTTTAATTTTATTGTGTATGTTTTAAATTTCTCTTGAATAAGTTACATAAAGCCTCAAGAATATGTGTCAGATGTCTACTTAAAACACTAGAGTGTTATTTTTACAATTATACTCTTACTGTAATAAAGACTGCAACTGAAGTAACTGAAATTCCCACAGAAATGAAAAAATAAATATTAGTAGAACTAAAAGACCAACTAGAAGAGGAAGGATAGCATAAATATTGAAACTCTCATGGTATTGTCTATTTTAACTATTCCAGGAAAATTTTATAAGAATCTGAAAGACAAAAGAACAAAACAAAACACCAAAAATCCAGAAGAATCTGAAGGACATTCTTTTGATAGTGAAACAAGTAATTGGCTTATTCTCATTTTTATAATTACCTTATATATCCTATACATATTATAGGGATGATTTTTATTTTATGTATTTTCTACTATTATGACAAACTCCCAAAACATTTTAAAACTTAAACAATTCTGCATAATAGCATAGTAAAAATGAATACATAAAAAAAAAAAGGAAAGTAGAAATTTCAAGGCCAGATTGCAAAATAAGGAACTAAAGCAAACTAGTTTGAGATGTCAAAAAAATTAGCAAAATCCTCTTAAAATGAATGTATGAACAGAAAAGGCTAAAAATTGTTACTTTAGTAAAAAAATTTACATGTGTGTACATGTTTGTGTGTGTACATAATCGTTAACCAAAAATAAACAAAAATCCCCAAGAACTAATATATATGTTAGGAAAGAGAGAAAGAGGTAGGAAAAGCACTCAGGAAAATTATATAGTTCAAACTCAAATTACAGCAAAAATAAGGTTTAATCTATTTTTCAGGCAATATGAATTTTCCAAAATTAGGTAAAATGCTAATGAAGTTTTTAATACCTCAGGAAATATAAAGAGCTAATGTAGCTCCTACCAAGAAACAGAATTGAAAGATGACTATATAGAATACACATTAATACATAACATACTTATCTAGATACTATGTATTATATATTTTAAACTGAGTTTTCATTTAAACCAACAAATAATCAATAATTATTAGAAATTTACAAACATGATTTAGTGATACAGTCTCCTCTATGCAGGAACTCAGTCCTTTGGAAAAATCTAGTAATGGACAAGTCAGCCTTAATGCCTAAAATAATAGAAAACAGTTTCAAGGCTGATCATGCATAAACACACAAATAATTGATGTACTTTAGATGGCTATAAGGAAATGACAGAAGTATCCCCTGGAAGGAAAAATATTTTAATACAGTATAAATTAAAAAAAATTTTTTTTTTACATTATTAGCAGTGACAGTTCACTTATTTATTCTAGAGTTTTCCTCTTATTTCTCAAAGCTGTTTGCAAAAGCCAACTATGTTAAGCCTAATTCTAATTAGCTCTAGGAAGTTATAGATTTTTAAAGAAATCACACTATTGGAGTAGAATATATAGATTGGCAAGATTTCTTCCAACTGGGAAATAATAAACATTTCCCTTTCCCAATGTGATCCTTTAAAACTTGTCAAGTTAGGAGAGATTGAAACCACTGAAATCCAGTTAGACATTCTAATCAAGCTACACAACTAAAGTAAGAGACAACAGGTCAGGTGTGTTGGCTCATGCCTGTAATCATCACTTCAGCCTGGGTGGCAGGGTACAATCCTGTCTCTAAAATACATATAATATACATATATATTTTATATGAACACACACACACACACACACACACACACACAATTTCTTTTTGAAAAAGAAGAGATCCCAAGCCATTGCCAAGAAAGAGCTACCTTTCATGTTCTTAAATTGTTGGCAACACAGTAGATGTTAGTTATTCAACTGAAAAGCTCAGGAAACCTATTTAGCTCCCTTCCCACATGAGTTTTGGAGGAGTCTTGCCATAGCTGCAGCCCTGCCATGACCCAGCTGGCTTTTTGATCTGACTGGCTGGCAATTCCAGTACTTTCCATTGCAAATCCAACAGTGGCTTATTAAAGGTTCTAAACTCGAGCTAATATGTCACATTGGTTGAAGCAGTTTCAATTTTGTGCCATGTTTGAATCTGAAAGGTGGGATGATTGGATGATTTCCTTTGTTTTAGGAAGAGATAACACAGAATAATGAAAAGAACAGAGTTTTTGAGGGCAGACTGGTCTTTGGTTGGAATCCTTGCTCTGTCACCTAAGTAAAAGTCTTGGGCAAGTTACTGAATATTTTTTGTGTCTTCACTCCTTGTCTATGACAATTATAATACAGTGTAGCTATCTTGCCGCATTGCTGTCAAGATCTGCTGATCCTAGTATTGAGAATATAGTAATTATACATACTAAATAAATGGCAGTCATAGGTATTTAAAAATGGTAGGCTAAAAACACGGCCACCCATTTTAAGGCCTAATTCCACTTGCAGAAATTGCTAAATAGGATTCATGTGGGTACTATTAATCATCTTATGTTAATTTAAAGGCTTTAGTATTTTATAGTTCATGATTATTTTGCTTATTGAGGTGTGAATGTGTACTTCCTATGGAAACTTAAAAACTGTTTATTTAGTTTTCCATACTATGAAATGCTCAGAGGAATAAGAGTTCATAGTAGAACAAAGCACAGTAATGATGTGAAAGTTTCCAGAATACTGGTTAGAAAGTAACTCTTAATGCTTCTTCTAGTGCAACACTAAAAACTGCAGTATATTAATGCATTGTTGCTCCTATTCGTCTGTATTCTCAAAAAGAAATTTTAATAAAAAGACAAAATTTAAATCTTATGTAGAAGACTGCATTCCAAAAGACATTTAAAAAGTTAAATCATCAGAGAAGTTGATCTCATCAGATATCATCTTCTGCTAAATGCAAGATAAAACTTTTCAAATGAGATTCAGAGTCTTTTAAAAGAACACACTTCAGAACAGGGATCTCTGAGGAAAAAAGAAAACCACTAAAAAAGATTTATGATGTTTAGTTTTAATTGGCAAAATGGGATGAAAGCATCTTTTTATGTAATAAACTAAAACACAACTACTTACCTCTGTGAGGAAGTCCTGAACTCTTTTCAAGCAGTTTTTGTTTAGTTACTTTTGTCACTAAAAGAAGAAAAAATCCCATGTTAGGAATTACGAGAATATGGATAACTTCTCATTACTCGGAACAAACACCTTCATGAGAAAAAAGTGATTCAAAATAATTTATAACTATCAAGTATAAAAAACAATACCTTATTATATCTTATTATAAAAATGGGTGACCTGTAATCCCAGCACTTTGGGAGGCTGAGGTAGGCAGATCATGAGGTCAGGAGTTCGAGACCAGCCTCACCAACATGGTGAAACCCCATCTCTACTAAAAATACAAAAATTAGCTGGGTGTGGTGCCAGATCCCTGTAATCCCGGCTACTCGGGAGGCTGAGGCAGAATTGCTTGAACCCGGGAGGCAGTGGTTGCAGTGAGCTGAGATCACACCATTGCACTCTAGTCAGGGAGACAGAGCAAGACTCTGTCTCAAAAAAAAAAAGGGGGGGGGGATATTATGTTTAAAAAGCCTACTACCAGTTTCCAAGGTACAGTCTTTTCATTCACATTCAAGAAGAATTCCCAAAATAACACATCCTGGTGAAAGATACGTGGCTTCTTAAAGAAGGTAATAGTATTTTTCTCACAGTCCAGTAATGATATATATAAAGAAGTCTATTGAATTTAAATTTGAGACAAATTAATAGGTTTATCTTTAAAATTACTGTCAATGAAAATTCATAAATTCTTACTTAGTTCTTTGGTTTTCTGCATTTCTCTTTTTAAGAAACATGATCCACAGGAGATTCCAATGAGATTTTCAAGCTCTCTACTGCCCTCCAAAGCCTACAAGAAAGCCATCTTGAATGAGTTCAGTTTCTCTACACATACGAGATTACTGACACATCTAGTGAAAATACAGTACTTGTTTCCTTCATTTGAAACACTTAAACTCTGTTAGGATATTTAACTTTTTCTGCTAGGTCAACTATTTCAAGACCTAAAATGCCTGAATAAAAACAATTTATAAGAGCTGGGCACGGTGGATCACGCATTTAATTCCAGCACTTTGGGAGGCCAAGGAGGGCAGATGACCTGAGGTCAGGAGTTCGAGACCACCCTGACCAACATGGAGAAACCCCGTCTCTACTAAAAGAAAAAATATAAAATCAGCTGGGTGTGGTAGTGCATGCCTGTAATCTCAGCTACTCAGAAGGCTGAGGCAGGAGAATCACTTGAACCCAAGAGGCAGAGGTTGCGGTGAGCTGAGATCGTACATTGCACTCCAGCCTGGGCAACAAGAGAGTGAAACTCTTGTCTAAAAAAAAAAAAATTATAATTAACTAAAAAGACTAAACATAATCTACCAATTTATATTCAAATGTGAAAAGCCAGATATTACTAAAATATTATGGTTAGTGTTCTATTAAAAAAAATTCCCATGAAAAGTAAGTGAAACATACTCTGTGCAAACTCTTTCCTGGATTGGATTCTCCAACCTGGGACACTTCTTTCCTTTTATCCTTTTCAAACAGGGTAGTAGAAGTACAAAAAAATGCAAACCTGTATACTACTTAAATTTTGCATTATCTCCACGATTTCTTCTGACAGTTTCTCAACTTTAGATAGCAACATCATGAATCTAGTAATAAAGAAAAAAATAAATCTTAGCAAGGGGAAGCATTTAAACAGGGCAAGTCATTTTCAGAGCTTTAACTCTTTGAAGGACCTTAGACTTAGGTTATCTCATTCTTTACAAATACAACTGTTCCCTCTTTTGGAGTTTTACTTTCCAATTCCCACAGAGCAGTGGGATGGAAGACATAGTTGGCTGTTCTTTCTCCACAATGCCATATTGAGAACACTAATATACCACCGTTCCTTCAATTACCTTGATCTGAGTCTATGAATCAGTATCACCCAGTAACTTTTTTTAAAATAAAAAAATGTTTTATGACTTTAATATATTTGATATAATAGTCATAAATATATATAATAAAGTCTATAAAGTTTAAATATTTGATATAATAGTCATAACACAAAAGTTTTATTTTTATAAACTTATAAGTTTTATGACTTTATTTTAAATTTGAAGATAAAAAGAAAAGAGGGAAATATCACTTGGAATTCAATCTTCTGAACAGATCTCCAGTTAGCTTTTTGGAAAAATTCTCCTAGTTAAAAAAAAAATTGTATAGCTTTGTTATCATGTTTGTTTTGTTTTGTTTTTTAAAGAAATGGGGTTTACCTCTGTTGCCCAGGCTGAAGTGCAGTGGTATAATCATGGCTCACTGCAGCTTCAACTGCCTGGGTTCAATCGATCCTCTTAACTTGGCCTCCCAAAGTGCTGTGATTACAGGTGTGAGCCATGGTGTCTGGCCATGCTTTCTTTACCTAATATAACATTATATACATTTTGGGGGGCCACATATTAAAGGCTGCACAATATTCTATTTAGTAAACATTCTAAAAATGATTTAACCATTCCCTTATTGTTAAAATTTTAGTTTCTTTTCTAATTTTAAGATCCCACAGCTGTTTGTGATAATCTATATTAACACAGTCTACTGGAAAAATAATGTAAACCATGTATGTAATTTAAAATTTTTAGTAGCCACAGTAAAAGGAATAAAAAGGTAAACGTTCTTTAATAATTTTAATGTTTAAATATATTTAACTCAATGTATTCAAAATATTATTTCAACATATAATCAATATAAAAATTGAAATATTTTATACTTTTTTCAGATCCAGGTGTACTTTACATATTAACAGCACATCTCTTTTCATACTAGCCATATTTCAAGTGCTCATTAGCCACGTGTGGCTAGTGACTACTGTTGCAAATGGCATAAATCCATATCGATTTTATGAGAATCCAGAAATTCTATTTAAATGCTTTTTCAAGATTACATTGTTATTCACTGATATTTTTGTGCTATTAAAAATAAGACAAATATGTTAAAATTTTGATATACAATGGGTATGTACAGTAAGCTTCAACTAAGTAAAATTTTATCTAAGTATGCAAATAAGAAATGGAGACTTGACAGCATTATGCAAAAACTAAAAATTGGCTGGGCGTGGTGTCTCATACCTGTAATCCCAGCACTTTGGGAGGCCAAGGTGGGTGGATCATTTGAGGTCAGGAGTTCAAAACCAGCCTGGCCAACATGGTAAAACCTCATCTACTAAAAACACAAAAATTAGCCAGGTGTGGTGGTGGGTGCCTGTAATCCCAGCTGCTTGGGAGGCTGAGGCAGGAGAATTGCTTCAGCTCTGGAGGTGGAGGCTGCAGTGAGCTGAGATTGAGCCACTGTATTCCGGCCTAGGAGACAGAGCAAGACTCTGTCTTAAAAAAAAAAAAAAAAAAAAAAAGCTAAAATTTATGAGAACAGTGGAATTTTAGGTGATTTTTTTTTTCTTTAAAAGTTTTCCTTAATTATTATGTATTTTCAATCAGAAGTCCTCTATTTGAGGCCCTGATTGCTTAACAGGAGAACCTCAGTTTGAGAGATGATATAACAAAGGAATTCCTGCTCCTTCAAATGGGATCCAAAGACCCGAAGAAACAAAGACTTAAGGGACTCCCATCCAGGCTAGATCCTCTAGCTTCTCATATATGATGCCAAAGCCTACTGAGTGCCCTAGGAGTACAAAGTAGAGGCAAATAAGTTACTTTGCTATGTAACAAAGGGGTTTGTTGTCTTACCACTTGCACCCCTTTCCTCAGAGAACTGTAGTAGAGCCTTTTCAAACTGTCTTACCATATCTTAAAGAGCTGATGGTATTCCCTGTTAACCTATAGGAAATTGTGTGGGAAGGGTTAGGTTCTGCAGGGCTGCCATCTTGAATGTCTCCAAGGGGATCTGTTCACATAGAGTTAGATGTAAATGCTGTCTCCAAAAGTTGTATAATGTAGCATCCCCAAAGAACCTACTAGCAGCTCTCCTAATTTAAGACAGTAATTGAGGGGCTAAGATAAAACAAACTGTTTTGACAATCTTGGAGAGTTGTATTGTATTAAATATCAGTTACCCGGGGAGGTTGTTTTCAAAACATCTTTGATATGCCTAAGGTGCTTTTTCAAGGACACTTGTATACATTGCAGGACCTAGTAGACTAGTGGGCATGCCATTGCTCTTCTCATTATTACTTTGATTTCCTTTCCTCTCTTCCTCCTTTTTCTTCTCCGTAGACAAAAAATCACCTCTTTTTCCCAACTCGAAGGCAACGAAATTACCATGAATGGTTTTGTAAGTGTTATACAACTGTTAAATCTTGGAAAATTCTTTTTTCAAGGCATTCTTTTCCATACCTTCTGACTCACTGAAGAAGCCTTCATAATCTTTGGAGATAAACTACTTGCTGAGCAGATTTTGGGAGAAATACTTCTACCACTTTCTTCATCCTAGACAAAATGGAATTCTCATAAACATCCTACTTGTGCTGAAAAGTAGATTTCCATTGCTACCAAGACCCCTTTTCTGTATTTTCAAGGCATGGTTCAAATTCCACTTTGTTGCCCTAACATAGCATTATGGTTTGCGTAGAGTCCCTTAGTCTTTAATATCATCTTGATGTTCCTTTACTAATTTATTTATTCCCGAAAACCAACAATCTTTCATTTCTTTCAAGCTGCCTGAAGAATATATTTCTCAAGTTCATTATGGTACAAAATTTCAAAGTTATTGTTGCTCTTTCAAGTTGGTGAGTAAAAGTATCATCATTGGGTTCCATTCGTATTTTACAGAATACTATTTCTTTCTCAAATAGACTTCCCTCTGGTTAAATTGGACCAAATCCTTTATCTTATAATGACCCTTTGAGCCATCCAGATGTCAATGAGCCACTACATCCAGATGTCCAGTGACTGTTGCCAGTTTCATGGCATCCTTACAAGATTTAATCAAATTTGCATTGTGGTCAAAGACTACTGTAGCACAACCTGAGAAATCTGAAATCTTGGTCCTCCTTGAATTAACCTTCTTTTTCTTCAGTAGAGTGAAAACCCAGCAGCATTTTTTTTTTGAATCTAGTAGTTTTTCTCTTGAGAAAGCTACATGTCAAAATTCAGGATTTTCAGTGTAGCTTTCCAATTTGCTTAGAAGAGCTGCATTGTGAAATTCAGAGTTCTCTCACATTCCTTAAAGAGAAAGTCCTTATCCTGAAAAACAACTGAAATTAGGTGCATCAGCCAAATAAAATCCATGAGAAGCATTGGATGTATCCATTAATTGTGCTTTTCCTTCCTTCTATATTAACTTCTTCAGTCTCAAGTCAGGTGTAACTTGATTTTCAAAACTATCATTCTGTACAGTTCTGGGATTTTTCTATCTTGACCACTTTCAATTCTTTCAGTTATTCTCCATTCTCAGCTTTGAATTTAGTTTCATTATTTACTTTTTCTCTGTTAAGTTCCTTAGATGTACTCTGAGGAGAGGACTTAAGGAACAAAGAGAAATTGTTATTAAATTGGTGCTTCTAATTCAGATTTATTGATGCAGGTGTTAGCAAGCTGCTGCTGTGCCATCCTAGATGTGAAAGAATGAGAAGCAAAGGAGTAGAGCAGATGAAAAAGGAACCCAGTGACTTACAGATTCCCTAGAATGCAAGTCATGGTACCTACTGTACTGCGTAGGCATTGTGGATATAGTGGAAGAAGAGTGAAAACCTGTAAAAGTCATGATAATGCCCTGAAAAGATCCTGATTTCCCTCCTTTTTCTGTAACTTCCAATTGTTTGATACATGTCTTCCTTACCAGATTGTAAGTTCTGTGAAGGCAAGAGTGGTATCTACCCTATTTACTGTTACAACCTGTGTTAACTAATAAGATGCCTGTAGTTATGTAGGTACCCAGTAACTATTTGATGGATCAATGAATAGAATAAAAGAGACCTGGTCCAGTGACCATCCATCCCTAGATTCAAGTGAAGTATGCTCATCCTGCAGTTTTCTCTCTTTTTAACTTCCCTCTCATATTGTCTCATATAGTCTCCATGATTCATCAGTTATATTGCTGACAAAGTTAATTACTTCAGTTCCTTAACCTTCCACCACATGTCTTTCTCACATGTAACCCTGGACTTCCCTATTGTTTTCTTTGCTCCTAGCCTAAGCTGTGAGAACTGTGGAAAAAAAGTTTCACAGCAGCATTGACAGTCAATATTAGAAGTATGATTTTGCTGAGCACCCAATGCTGCTTAACTCTCCATTTACTTAAGTTAATGAATCTTCTTTCTTTCGCAAATTTCTGCTCAAAATCAAAGCCTAACCCAAGCTCCACTTCTTCCATATTAAAATTAAGCTCTTATACTTAGATTTCTGTCTTACTATTCTACTAATACAGTATTCTCAAAGGCCACAAATACACTCCTAATTAATTCTATTACAAAAAGCTATTATCTGAAAGTTATTACTTCTAAGGAATTGTACTTTTATAAATCTCAACACCTGTGCATTAAATATGTACATAACAGGATGAATTCCTTAGGTTTTTCTTTATATTTACAATAGTACGATTCATGCAGAAAAGGTAAATAGGTCACTGAATCTCCATCTCCTGCTACCTAAACTGATAACTTTGGATGATAGTTGAATTATGAAAACAATGAAATATATTAACATTTTTTCAATGCTTTCTCAGTATAAGGCACTGTACTTACTACTTGATAAACTATACGTTAATTTTCAAAACAACTCTCTGTGGGAAATACTGTCTCCATTTTACAGATAATGAAAATTGAAGTATCAATAAATTAATTATCCAAGGTTTTATGGGGCACAGTCAGGACTTGAACCCAGGTGGGTTTGACCTATGTTCTCAACCATCATACAATATTTCCAAAAGCGTAATTCAGTTACCACTGGCATCAGAATTCCTTGGTAAATGGTTAAAAATACATATTCCTGGGCTACATCCAAGATCTATTAACAGAGAAGGTCAGAAATATGCATTTCTAGGCAATTTTTATACACACAAAAATTAATTAAAAGCATTTTTCACGAAGACTGATCACAAAAAAATCTGGTCAATATAAATAAAATTGACATTCTTTGTCAAAAAATTTTTTCCCTCTGTGTTTAAATCTATTTATTTCATTATATTCTTACAGGCTGTCTCAGGGAGCTTTTCTGGGTTCCATTCAGCCTAACATTTTTTAAAAAAAATTTCTTATTGTGGTAAAATATACATAAGATTTGTCATTTTAAACATTAAGTGTACAATTCTTTACATTAATTACATTCACAATGTTGTGCAACCATCACTAGCTATTTCCAAAACTTTTCTATTACTACAAACAGAAACTGTATAACTATTAAGCAATAACTCCTCATGATTCCCACCTCCAGCCTCTAGTAACCTTTCATCTCCTCTCTCTTTGAATTAGTCTATTCTAGATATTGCATACAATTGGAATCTTACAATATTTGTCCTTATGTGTCTGGCTTATTTCACTTAGCATAATGCTTTCAAGATTCTTCAATGCTGTAGCATGTATCAGAACTTCATTCCTTTTTCATGAATGTATAATATTCCACTACATGTATACCACACTTTATCTATTCATCTGTTGATGAACATTTGGGTTGCTTCCATCTTTTGGTTACTGTGAATAATGATGGAATAAATGTTGGTATATAAACATCTGAGTCAGTGTTTTCAATTATTTTGGGCATATACCTAGGAGTGAAATTGCTTGGTCTTACAGTAATTACATGTTTACTTTTTGAGAAAGTGCCAGACTGTTTTCCACAGGAGCTACAATGTACATCCTGGTAGGTGTAATGTGATATCTCACTGTGGTTTTGATTTGCATTTCTTTAATGACTAACGATATTTAATATATTTTCATGTGCTTATTGGCCATTTGTATAACTTCTTTCAAGAAATATCTAACTCAAGTCTTTGCCTAAGTTTAAAATTGGGTTGTCTTTTTTCTTTTTGAGTTTTATAAGTTCTTGATATACTCTGGACATTAAACCCTTATTAGGGATATAATTTAAAAATATTTTCTCCCATTCTGTGCTTTGCCTTTTCACTTTCTTGATGGTGTATTTTGAAGCACAAAAGCTTTTACTTTTGATTAAGTCCAATTTATTTTTTCTTTTGTTGATTGTGCTTTTGGTGTTGTTATATAAGAATCTACCAACAAATTCAAGATTTACCACTATGTTTTCTAAGATATGAAGATTTACCACTATGTTTTCTAAGATAGTTACAAATGGTTTTAGCCCTTATATTCCGGTCACTGATTCATTTTGATTTAATTTTTATATATGCTGTAAGGTAGGGATCCAACTTTATTCTTTTTTATGAGGAAATCCTGTTTCCCAGCAACATTTATTGAAGAGACTATTCTTTCTCCATTAAATGGACTTGGTATCCTTGTCAAAAATCAATTGGTCGTGATGTATGCTTTGTTTTGGACCCCCAATTCTATTCCATTGGTCTCTATGGCTACTCATGTCAGTGCCATACTGCTTTGATTACTGCAGCTTTGTAGTATGTTTTGAAATCAGGAAATATGAGTCTTCCAACTTTGTTCCTTTTCAAGATTGGCTATTTAGGGTCTCTTGTAGTTTCACATGAATTTGAGGACAGACTTTTCCACTTCTGCAAAAAATGCTGTTTAATCATTCTGCAAAAGAATTATAGGAATTACAGTGAAACTGTAGATTGCCTTGGGTAGTAGCATTAACATCTTAACAATATTAAGATGTATAAAAAAAATAAGATAACGTATGTTAAAACTACTGTGTGAAACATGGTCTCAAAGTACCTCCCCACAAAGCATTTATTAATTACAAAGGGAATATGATTACTTTTACAGTAGATAAACCTGGTGAACATCACTTTTAATCAAATGATTAAAATTCATCAATAATAGGACAAAATATCTCTTGATGTAACTCAACATTCTTCTATATTCTTGCCCCAAAATACATAACATGAATATAATAATGACAAAACATCAGGCAAACACAATTGAGGAATGCTGTACAAAAAATAGCCTACACTATTTAAAAATATGACTGTCAGAGAAGACAATAAAAGGTTAAAAAATTGTTCTAGATTGAAGGAAATTTTAAGAACTGTTCGGTAATGTGTGATCTTGGATTGAATCCTGGATCAAGAGAAAAATTGCAATAAAGAACATTACTGGAAAAATTTGAATTTGGATTATATACTAGATAACAGTAATTATATCAATGTTAAATTTCCTGATTTTAATATTTTTACTATGGTTAAATAATATTCTTCTTAGGAAATACACACTGAAGAATTTAGCAGCAAAAGAGTATGTCTGCAACTTCTCAAATATTCAGAAAAGTTTGAGTACCTATGTATGTGTGTGCACATGTGTGACAGAGAGAATAAAAGTACATGTGACAAAACGTTAACAATTTGTGACTCTGGGGAAGTGTTCAGGAATTTTTTTAATATTCTTACAAATTTTCTGTAAATTTAAAATTATTTAAGAATATAAAGTTTAAAAACTGTCTCTAAGCTGTTAAAAACTTAGAGAAGGTACTTAGACATTTTACCCATGGGAATTTTTTTTTTTTTTTGATAGGGTATTTTTCTGTCTCACAGGCTGGAGTGCAATCTGCTGGGCTGGAGTGATCCTTCCACCTCAGCCTCCTGAGTAGCTGGGACTACAAGTGCACACCACCCTTGCCTGGATAATTTTTAAAAAATTTTTGAAGAGACAGGATCTCCCTATGTTGCTCAGGCTTGAACTCCTGAACTCAAGTGATCCACTTGCCTTGACCTCCCAAAGTGCTGGGATTAGTGATGTGAGCCACCATGCCCAGCCCCAGTGGGAAATTTTGTTTGTAGTTCTTAAGCATATTTTCTCTATGAACTCTGCTTTATAAATTTTTTTTTTTTGAAACAGAGTTTCTCTCATTGCCCAGGCTGGAATGCAATGGCGCAATCATGGCTCACCGCAACCTTTGCCTCCCGGGTTCAAACGATTCTCTTGCCTCAGCCTTCTGAGTAGCTGGGACTACAGGCATGCACCACCACAGCCAACTCATTTTTTGTATTTTTAGTAGAGATGAGGTTCTCCATGTTGGTCAGGATGGTCTCAAACTCCCGACCTCAGGTGATCTGCCTGCCTAGGCCTCCCAAAGTGCTGGTATTACAGGCATGAGCTACTGTGCCTGGTCAATTTTGTGTTTGTAAGGGTCTCAAGATTTTGTTTTAAATAAACAAAACTATGTATTTGTAAAAATAATTTGAGGCATGTTTCTATTCAAATTTGTGTTTTTACTGCAGTTAATATTTATTTATTTAATTAAAAAAAATTTTAGATTGGAAAACACGAACTTGTACTGACACCAATCATGACTTTTCTCTGTAGCCTATGAAAGTGGACCAAGTGGGGTGAGCCAAGATGTTTTTATCTGTAAGACTGACTAACAATGATGTACATACTTCTAAATAGCCAATTACTTTTTCCTAAAATGCAGATGAAAGGATTCATAATGATCACAAATTAGTTTTACAGATACATATTTTAATATGTATCTACTATCCATCACCTTTCATGGAGTCATGGCATTGATCCTGGAGCTTTCACCTTTTATGTGAACTTTGGTACTGTGAAGACTGAGGCAGTTTTGTTTAGATTAACCCAGACATGTTTCATTCCTAAGAAAAAGCCTCTTGACAACAGGTTTATTCCTTTCTGAGAAATGGTGACATTTTGGAAACTTCTCTCAGCAACAGCAGTCACACATGTAGAACACTGGATTGAACTGAAAAATCTGGGCTCTGTTTGAGCACATATATTTCTACATATGATCACAACATAGAGTTAGGACATCCTCCTCCCACCCTACACATTTCCAAAGGAAAATCCAATTTTAGAAGTGTGTACTTGCCAAACTTAAAAAACCCAATCACTTGAAAGTTAGCCAGCAGGGTATTGCCACCAACCTAATAAAGCTGTAGGTTTTATCATATGCACCAGACAAATCTATAAGGCTAGTTTCAGTATTCCTCTTTTAAAGAATTTATTTTAAACCCATTATATCACACAGCATGTTTCAAACTGACATAAAACTCCCTAATAAAACAAAGGCAAAAAAGTTTATCTTATTAGAAAGAAGATACACCATCACTTATAGTCTTCAAATATCATTGCACTTTAACTTTCATAATCTGACAAAGCATTCATGAAACAAGCTATAGTCAAGTTTTAACAGACAATACCTGTAAGCAGACATGCTTGTCCTAAATTTTTTATTAAGTAAGAATTTTACAAACGTTACTTATATTAGTGGTAATGGAGAGTACTGTGCCTTCTCCAAGCTGCATGGTGAGAACCACCGAGAGTGTGGTAGAACTTACGCCCTTCCAAGGCCATCATTCTTTTGGCCTGCAGATGGCAGCCTCCACCTCCAGGGCTCAAATGATTCTACAAACAGTCTCATATGTAGGTGGGTCCACCGGTGCACGCCACCATGCTCAGCTAATTTTTCATTTTTTGTAGAGATGGAGTCTCATTTTGTTGCCCAGGCTGTTCTCTAACTCATTACTTCAAGTGATCCTCCCTCTTTGGCCTCCCAAAGTCCTAGGATTACAGGCCAGTGATGGACATTAATTGACTATTCACTAGCTTTTGAAAATAAGAAAATGTATTTAGAAACTTGTTTTGTAGTACTTTACAATCATTAACATTTAGAGTTCTCATATCAGAAAATAGATTGTTTGTTCTAATTGGCTAAGAATGTATTTTAAAAGCATCTTGCTTTCTAAATTATAGTTATATAATTATCTTCTAGGTTTGTTTTTGTTTGTTTTTTTGAGACAGGGTCTTGCTCTGTCACCCAGGCTAGAGTGCATCACCTCTCACTGTAGCCTTGACCTCTAGGGCACCAGCAATCCTCCCACCTCAGCCTCCTGAGTAGCTGGAACCACAGGCACGCCCACCACATCCAGCTGTTTTTTTTTTTTTTTTGGTAGAGATGGAGTCTTGCTATGTTGCTCAGGCTGGCCTTGAACTCTTGGGCTCAAGCGATCCTCCTACCTTGGCTTCCCAAATGCTGAGATTACAAGAATGAACCACTTTCATCTTCTAGTTTCATAGAATGTATTAGACATATCTATAGGTCATACTGGCCATCATAATAACAGGCTGTGTTCTAACAACTTATTTATGGTCTATCTCCCATTCACCGGGAAGACTGTAAGCTCTTCAAGGAACAAAACAGGTTTTTTTTTAATCTGTGCAGCCTCGGCATATGACACAATAGTTATTTGTTTAATGAATGTACGAGTGGTAGCTTTATTTCTGTTTTCTCATAATTTAGTTATTACTGCCCTGGGGATCATAAGCTGAGACCTATTTTTCCTGTATCAAAGACCTGAGATGAGAGCAAGTATCAGCAGAAGTAACTGACCCTAAGAGATATTTACAAATCTCTTCTTGATGGTATAAAGTTACACCCTAATCCAGTTTTCCTCAAACCTGTGTTCCATGGTATACTCATAATTATCTGAAAATGAGTGGGGAAAGGCAGTTTGCACCATCAAATATGTTTGGGAAATTATTGGGTTAAATCAAGTTGAATAGGTTTATTCACTTCAGAACTTCTCAAGGCCAAGCACAGTAGCTTATGCCTGTAATTCTAACACTTTGGAAGCCCAGAGGGGGAAGATCACTTGAGCCTAGGGGTTCACCAGCCTGGGCAACATAGGAAGACTCTGGCTCTACAAAAATAAAAAATAAATTTGCTGGGCATGGTGGCATGTGCCTGTGGTCCCAGCCACTTAAGAAGTTGAGGCAGGAGGACAGCTTAAGTCTGGGAGGTTGAGGCTGCAGTGAACTGATTGTGCCACTACAATTCTAGCCTGGGTGACAGGTGACAAAGTGAGATCTTGACTCAAAAAAAAAAAAAAGAATTTAAGTAAGCTAGTGGTTTTCAACAGGGGTTACTTGGCCTTGTAGGGACTATCTGAGACATTCTGATTGTGACAAGTGTTGTTGGGGAAAGGATGCTACTGGTTTCTAATGGGTAGGGACCAAGGATGCTGTTAAGCAACCTATAATGTATAGGACAGCCTCTACCACAAAGAATTACCCAACCCAAATTTCAACAGTGCTGAGAAACCCTGAAGTAATCTTACACACTGTATGAAACTTCTTTTACTGGTAAATGACTGAAGGTAAACATATTTATCTTTTAAGACAAAAAGGGGGCACTTATTGGAGGAATACTAGAGTATTTTCCATAATCGAAGAGAAGCTGAGATTAAGCAAGGCTTAAGGAGCAACAGAAAGAAGCCAGAAGATAAATAGGACCCTGCCTAATGCCTCTCTTCTCTCTGGCTACGGGCTTCTTTCTCTCTCACTGCAATACAGCTCATCTGTTAATACATGGTGAAAAACATGGCTGCCAGTACCATCTTTCCTTGAAGATCTCCATCTGAGAGGTAGTCTCTTTTCCTACTTCCAACTTTATAAATCCTGTGAAATAACTAACTGACTCTGTTTAAGTCAGGTGCCTACCCCTGAACCAATCAACTGTCCAGGGTAAGGTCCTGTAAGACTTTGGTAGTCTTTAAATAAAGAAGCACATTATAGGAGTGATTTAAAGAATGTTAATCCCAGCAGGAAGAGATGCTGGGCAGACAAAATAAGACAATACACCATATTGTCAGTTACTCTAGCAAAATGATTAAAAGAAGTCTGCTAGATGTAAAGCTTTGTGAGCTTAAGCTGTTATTTTACCTCTCTAAACATCCGTTTCTTCACCTGTGTTGGGGCTCTAACGTTATCTACCTTAATGGGTTAAGAAAATTAAATGTGATAATATATGCCTAAGACATGGCAAATGCTGAATAATTACTAGCTATTATTACCCACATTTACTTACTGTGCTTTGTAAATCCTTAAGATGAAGATAGCTCCTTTTCTCATATCTATTTGACCATAAAATTATGTTTTAACCTCAAGAACACTTATGAGCGTCTCTAAAGATACAAATATTCTATAGAACACAGTTTGGAAAATGTCCCAGACCATGTCATGCAGTCCAAAAGTTAAAAATCTACTTAATCAATCATATAACATGTCTGAAAAAATTGCTGGTATTGTTCAAGACTTCATTTACAAGAGAGTTTGGGAGTCTATTAGAACAGAAATAAAAGAGATAGGGTACACATAAGTGTACAGCTCATTCAATTTTCACAAACTAAATATACCTGTGCAATCAGCACCCAGATCATGAGACAGAACACTGACAACATCTCAGAAACTAAGAGTAACTACTATGCTAACTTTTAGCAGTATTGATTAGTTTTGCTTATTTTTGTACTTCATACAAATGGAATTATACAATATGAAACGTTTTGTGTCTAGTTTTTCCCCATTCAACATTATGTTTGTGATATTCAGCCATTGTTGTTAGCTGTAGATAATTTTCACTGTAGTCCATTAGATAAATACCATAATTTGTTTATCCATTTGACTGTTGATGGACATTTGGATATTTTCAAATTTGAGGCAACTAGGAATTAGGCTGCAACGATCATTATGGTATTTGTCTTTGGGTAAATACATGTATACATTTCTGTTGGGTATATACCCTGAAGTGGAATTTTTGTGCCATAAGGTATGCATATATCCTGGTTTAGATGTTGTCAAACAATTCTCCAAGGTGGTTTTCATCTACTTATACTCCCCCAGCTGTTTATTTGAGTTCCAGTTGTTCCACATCCTTACTCCAGACCTACCAAGTATTTTCCTTGTTTTCTATTTTCAGCATTCTAGTGAGGATATAGTGGTGTTTCATGGAGGTTTTAATTTGCATTTCCCAGGTGACATTTTCCAGTTGAGTACCTTTTCATATATTTGCTGGTTTACATGAAAATCTGCTCTTGTGAAGTAGCAATTCAAGTCTTTTGCCCATTTTTCTACTGGATTGTCTTGAAAATCTTTTCACACGTTGTGGGCTGTACTTTCACACTCTACAAAGTTTCTTTTTATAAAAAGGTCTTTTAAAGCTGTTTAATTTATCAATCTTTTCCTTTTATTTTACCTACTCTAAGGTTGAGTCCTCTAAAAGTTTTATTCTTTTACCTTTCATATTCAGACTTCCAATCCACCTGGAATTGATTTTTGTGTGTGGTGTGAGGTAAGGGTCCAGATTAAATTTTTCCCATACTGATAACAAATAACAGTGCTATCTTTTGTACAGAAAGGGATATATACAACTAACTCAGCTAAATGAAGATATTCATTAAAACATCTTACTCCTTTAATTCTAATTCTTAGATTGTAGAATATCTTTAAATAACTTTTATTCTTTTTTATCGTAACAGACTGACTTTCAGAAGAGGCAATCCTGAGAAAACTACTGATATCAATAAAGTTCTCATAATAATATGGCATTTCCATTGTACATCAGTTTGTCCTGAGGCTGATTCATACTCACTAATTCCTTATGCTTCAACAACTCATGGTGAGTTTCTAAATTTGTATTGTTTGGATCAAACACTGAATCTACAGTGACTCCATCAAAGTACTAAAGCTACAGGAAATATTCTAGAAGCAGATGCCTTACTTCCTCTCTGGTATCTCTCCTAGCTATGGTATTTTGCAAAGAAAAAAATGAGAATATTGCTAAAACAAAACAAAATGTTATGATCATTTAAAACAGATCCACAGATGCGAAATGTTCAGTTTACTGATTGATTCACTGATTGACTGAATGAGATGAGGTCTTACCCTGTTGCCTAGGCTGGAGTGCAGTGACATCACAGCTTACTGCAGCATCAACCTCCTGGGCTCAAGTGATCCTCCCATCTAAGCCTCCCAAGTAGCTGGGATCACAGGTGTGTACCACAACACCCAGCTAATTAAAAACATTTTTTTTTTTTTGTAGAGACAGGGTCTGGCCATGTTGCCCAGGCCGATCTCAAACTCCTGGGCTCAAGCAGACTGCCTACCTCAGCTTTCCAAAGTGCTAGGATTACAGGCATGAACTACCATGCCTGGCAATGTTCCATTTAATTTGGGATTTAAAAAATCCAAGTCTTGAGGCTGAGGCAGGAGGACTGCTTTAGCCAAGGAGTGCAAGTTCAGCTTCGGAAACATGGCAAGATCACATCTCTACAAAAAAGTAAAATAATTAGCCATATGTAGTAACATACCTGTATTTCTAGCTACTCAGGGGGCTGAGGTGGGAAGATCACCTGAGCCCAGGAGCTCAAGGCTATAGTGGACTATGATTGTGCCACTGCACTCCAGCCTGGGTGACAGAGCATGATTCTGTTTCTTAAGAAAAGAAAAATCCAAGTCCTTAGGCAGTAGTTTTAGAAAATAAAAGAAAGAGAAACAAATGGAATAAATAACCTATTTTTACCTTTAGTAAAAGCTAAAAATGGCTTTATGAGCTAGGACCGAGTAATTTTATGAATGGAAAAAAAAAAAACAATCAGAAATGCAACCTGGCAGGGTGCTGTCGCTCATGCCTATAATCCCAGCACTTTAGGAGGCCAAGGTGGGTGGATCACCTGAGGTGAGGAGTTCAAGACCAGTCTGGCCAACATGGCAGAACCCTGTCTCTACTAAAAATACAAAAATTAGCCGGGCATGGTAGTAGGCACCTGTAATCCTATCTACTCGCTTATAATCCCAGTTGAGATCAGGAGGCTGAGGTAGAATAGCTTGAACCCAGGAGGCAGAGGTTGCAGTGAGCTGAGATTGTGTCATTGCACTCCAGCCTGGGCGACCGAGCAAGACTCTGTCTGAAAAAAAAACAAAGAAACGCATCCTTTTCCTTTTTTTTTTTCTCACTACATCACCCAGGCTGGAGTGTAGTGGCTATTCACAGGAAGTACCATAGTGCCCTATAGCCTTGAACTCCTGGCCTCAAGCAATCTTCCTTCCTCAGTCTTCTGCTAGAAATACTTTTTTTTTTTTTTTTTTTTTGAGACATGGTCTTGCTCTGTTGCCCAGGCTGGAGTGCAGTAGCACAGTATCAGTTCACTGCAACCTCCCTGTCCCAAGTTCAAGTGATTCTCCTGCCTCAGCTTCCTGAGTACCTGGGCCCACAGGTGCCTGCCACCATGCCCAGCTAATTTTTGTATTTTTAGTAGAGACAGGGAGAACTCCTGGCCTAAAGTGATCTGCCAGCCTTGGCTTCCCAAAGTGCTGGGATTACAAGTGTGAGCTACCACACCAGGCCCATTATTTTTATATGTTGTAAAATATCGCAGCTCATACTTAAATTCACTAATGATAACACCAACTCATGGAGTGATACACTTAAATAATAGAAATCTTTAGAAACAAATATGGAGACAAATTAATAAATTAAATAAACTTAGGCAAATTCCTGTGTGACTCATAACAATGGTTTTTGCTCTTCCCTTGCTCCTTGAAGCCTAATGAAGCCTACTGCCATGGGAGCTATTGTTTTAAAAATCTAAGCTCTAAATAAATTGATTGGTTTACAAGAAGAAAGAAGGAAAGACACTATCAAGTTTAAGTGGAGCTGATTCAGGTTGAAAAATAAGAGGCTTGTTTAACTGGTATCACTTTTGTCCAAAACCATTTCCTCCTTTACTGCCTATTTATACTTTATATAACCGCATCAGAAATTAATTTGGTTTAGCAGGCACCTGCTTTCAAATACAAGATTATCTGTGATTTATACATTTTTACTTGATACTTGCTTTCACTGTATATCCTTTTGTACCATTTGAATTTTTTTACTATGTACATATATTTCCTATGTTAAAAAACATTAAATGAGTTAAACAAAAAAAGAATGTTTTTCTGTTAATATCTAGTTGAGATCAGTTCACTGAGGAAACAAAAGCTTTGATTAGGAGTAGGAAGAAATAATTTACAACAAAAATATTTGTGGGGCAGAAAACACTGAAACATGCAAATATTTGGAGCTGGAGGAGCAGCATGAACAGCTACCAAAAACAAATAAAGGATAGATGTAGGAGACGCCAAACAATGAGGCTTCTTTGAAAAACTCTCCTCTTTGTCCCTAAGGTATTTTAAATGGCACTCCGTTTCCATTTTAATCTGGACTACTACCAACACTACTGTTCAGCTATATTATGAAATAAATAGATCTGTGCCCTGACTTGGGGCTATAACCATAGATTATAACACTATTTGCATGGAAAATGTATTCTGAGTTCCAGGTAAATTATTCCAAAAACATTTGTAAACATAACCGATTTTTAAGTTGAGGAAGGTATACTAACTTACAACATAAAATCATAAACTCCTAGGTGGCATGCAGTGGCTCATACCTGTAATCCCAGCACTTTGGGAGGCCTGGGTGAGGGGATAGATTGAGCCCAGGAGTTCAATACTAGCGTGGGTAACATGGCAAAACCTTGTCTCTGCAAAAACTACAAAAATTAGTAGGGCGTGATGGCATGCATCTGTAGTCTCAGCCACACAGGAGGCTAAGGTGGGAGGATCGCTTGAGCCCAGGAGGTTGAGGCTGCACTTAATGGTGATCACACCATTGTGCTCCAGGCTGGGCAACAGAGTGAGAACCTGTCTCAGGGTTGGGGGAAGAAAAAAAAGATCTTAAGCTCCCAATGGGGAGAAATTTCATTTTCCTTATCTTTACTCTTTAATGTCCATCACAGAGTGTAGTACATAGAAGATGATACACTGAAATGGTAAATGAGACAAACATATGCACTACTTTGAAAACTTAACCCCCGTTCTGCTTAGTTCAATTCTTCCAGGAAGAAGATACAAATACAGTTGTCCCTCAATATCTGTGGAGAATTGGTTCCAGGACTCCTGCAGATACCAAAATCCATGGAGGTTCAAGTCCCCCATATAAAATGGTATAGTATTTGCATATAACCTATGCATATCCTCCCATATACTTTAATAATCTCTAGATTACTTATAATACCTAACACAATGTAAATGCTATATAAATAGTTGTTATACTGTATTGGTTTAGGAAAGTGACAAGAAAAAAAGTTTGTGTATGTTCAGTATAGATGCAACCATTCATTTCTTTCTCGAGATATTTTCAATCTGTGATTGGTTGAATCCACAAATGTGGAACACACAGATATGGAGAGCCATCTGTATTCTTCCCAGGCTTTTCCTATGTAGACAGTAGCTTTCTGCAGATAATGTTTTCATTCAAAGGCACCACGAGCAGGACAACATGAAAATGATTGCTTGCTGGCGTGTAGGCCTTCCAGGTTCCTCTAGATCTCTTACTCTGCTGGTTTCACTGTTTCTAGTTCCATCTTGAACCAGCTATTTATTAGACATTTTGTTCCTAAACCATGTATTATTTCTCCATCTGTGTAAATATGAAATAAGTGGCTTCCTCAATTTTACCCTCAGCTGGTCTATTATGCATAGGCTGGGAGAACTGGGCTCAATGAGTATTAAAATTAAGGCATCAAATATAACCATTATAGAATATCACAAATCACATTACAACTAAGGTATTTTATTTACTTCTTTAAGAAATAATATTTCAGGTTACATATAAACTATTAATTTCTACAAATAAATGCTTTTAAATGGTCACTTCAACAAATATAAACATCTTCTTGCAAGACACATGTATATAATTTCAAAAATAACAAACTTACTCATCATTGTCTTTTGTTGTAGGTTCTTTGCTTTCAGTTAAACTGGGGTGATTCAATTTTTTTCTCTTTTCTATATATGTATAATAAAGAAAAGGATATAAAGTTAAAGGAGAAATCATTAAATTTTAAATAGAATTTAGATTGTCAAATTTTAAATAGAAAGTAAAAAGGTGGACAAATGGAAGGGAGGTAGGAAAAGAAAAAGTATCCTATTTTGTTTTTTTTTCATTTCCCATTTTCCTAATTTCTTATTTACAATACCATATAAAAAATAATCTTTAATAAAAAATTTCCATTGAAGGTTGGTATATTAAAGATAAATCCAATATGATTCTATAATTAGGATAAAATGCACTAGTAAACTTTATTAGATAAAGGATACTTTCATCAACTATTTTAATCAAAGATATCATATTAAGGCTTCCAGTTTGCATTATTTCACGTCTTATTTTTTTTTTGCTCAAATACAACGAGGGATTGTGATACTGATAATCAGAAAATAGTTAAGTTCCTTGTAATATCATTGTAAAATAAACTTGATTTTAGGGGTAAAAGTACCTTTATTTTAAATCGACACTGTATATTCATAGGGTACAACATGTTCTGAAATATGAATATATATTGTGAAATGGCTAAACCAAACTAGTTAACATATCTATTTCCTTACGTGTTTATTTTTTTGTGGTATGAACACTGAAAGTCTGTTCTCTTAGCAATCTTCAAGTATTTGTTATTAATTATAGTCAATTATATAATAATTGAAGTTGTTCCTCCTGTCTAGCTGGAATTTTTTTGTCATTTGGCCAACATGTTCCCAATCACTCTGCCCTCCCCACCAGCAGACCCTGGTAAGCACCATTCTATTTTCTATTCTATTATTTTGACTTTTTTAGATTCAACTTAAGTGAGATCATGTGGTATTTGTCGATCTGTGCCTGGCTTATTTCCCTTAACATAATATCCTCCAGATTCATTCATGTCCCAAATGGCAGGATTTCCCTCTTTCTGAAGGTTAAGAGCATTCCATTGTGTATATATACACCATATTTTCTTTATCCATTCATCTGTTCATGGGCACGTAGGTTGATTTAGTATCTTAGCTATTGTAAAGAATGCTGCAATGAACATGGGAGGGCAGATATCTCTTTGACATACTGATGTTATATCCTTTGAATATATACCCAGTAGTGGGATTGCTGGGTCATATGGTAGTTTTAATTTTTTGAGGATCTGAATCTTTAAATGTATACTTATTTAGCAAATCCTTGGAAAGATCTAAGTATAGCATTCATTGTTTAAGATAACAATAAAATAAATAAATGGTTACATTCCATTTAAAATACTATGTAGTTACTCAAGGTCATGGCTCATTTAAACTTTTACAAGTGTTACAAGTTGACAGAGGCATACATGAAGACATAGGATATAATTAAGTCATAATCCTTCATATGCCCAGCGAGTTGAAATGTAAGTTTGATTTTATAGCTTTAGTAGAACATAATGTTTGTAGTTATCAATGGTCAAGCAGATCATTGTTTTTGAGCTATTTAGTTGTTTGTTCTAGAGTACTTTATACTACCATATACACTACATACTTTAAACACATTTGATATATAATAAGCAAGTATTTGAGGACACATATTAGTACAGCTAAGATTTTCAGTGTCTTGTATATACTGGCTTTTGATGTTTATTGGATGAATAAACAAGCAAATGAATGAATAACCCAAACTATTTACCACTAATGAAAAACAGTCAACAGAAACTCAATTTCATTGAGTCCACTGGTTCAGAAATTAACAATAATTTCTCTCATTGTTACTTTGGACCTATGTCTTCCTCCCTCAAAAAAATAAAATCCTCTCATAATTAAACTGTTACTTCAAAATGTTCTCTAGTGGCAAAAGGAGAAAAACTTACAATGCAGGAATTTTGTTAAAGTACTAGTTATTTCTCCTGTTTATAAACTATGCGTTATTTGACAAGTCTGTATCTTTATGTTCCAAACAGAATAAATTAATATGGTTAAAAGTTTAGTAAAGAATGTAAGGGGAAAAGGATAACAATATTTTGATTTTAGAGAACTTTGGTATAACAAATTAAAATTTGTCTCTGAAAAAAATTTAAGCTGAAAATGAACGTTTTGTGGAAAACCACAAATGAAAACCCAAGTTATACCTTAAATCTTTACTTCAAAAAATCTTTGCCTAAAGGTCAATACTAATTTCCTGAATTTTGTACTATGCTGTTTGCATTCTAGAAAGCTCCAAAATTAAGTATTAAAATTACTTTGCTCCTTTAACTTGTAATTCATTCTCACATTTCAGCTCTAATAGCAAAAACTGTTGGGTAAGAAATAGTAAAGAATGTTTTATTTGAATTTTCACTAGGTATTCGATGCCTTTCTAAATATTTTTATTATAAGAGAACTAGTCAAATATCTCACCCTGTAAAAATGTGGATCAATAGTATTAACCTCAGTCTTCTCATGGAAGGACTTATGATTTTAAATAATTTTCAGCTGTTAAGTATGAAGTTTTAATATTTTTAAGAGTAATACTTAGATCAATCTGCTATCAGACTGTTGAGTAATACAACATATTTAGTAGTAAATGAGTTTTCCAGTTACTTAATAATTACTTTCCTTTATTTCATTACACTCTATTAAAAAAAGCTAGCACAATGAACATACACAAAAGAACTGTGGAGTCTATATGGTATTTTTCTTGTGAGGTTATATGTAAAAGTGAACAAACAGTTGTGTATTCGACTCTTTTCAAGTGCAGTTTCACAAAACATTGGTGATAAATGCACCATCACTGAATCTGAACTATCTTCAGAATTGTATTTGAGCTTTCTGGTAAGGCTCCAGGGACCTCTTTCTCTAACAAGTGAAGATAGCTTTCAACAAATTGTTAACACTTGGAAGCACGATCAATAGTGATGACAATGGCTAACACTTACATGGTATTAATTTGGGCCAGGCACTGCTTTAAATATGTTACATATGATATCTAATTAACTTGCACAAGTCTGACATAGTCACTTTTATTTCCATTTTACAGATGAGGAAACAGAAGTACAGAATGGTTACATAACTTATCCCAGCCCATAAAGTTAGTGAATGAGGACTGAAACCCAGACATTTAGCTGAAGACTGTGCTCTTAACCATGATGCAATGTTTATTAATAGATTAATGTAAAGTCCAAACAGGTTTAGGCTGGTATCATGCTGCTTCTTGGTACCCACACTTTATAGGTGATAAATATTATAGGCAATCATTCTGGTCTCAAACCAAAAGTTAAGAGTTGAGGAAAACCTTGATCCACAGAGGTTCAAGTGATTTGTCTAAGGTGGTCATACATAAGTTAGTAACTTCTTTCTAAAAGGGTTACTTCCATGTAGATCAAGTTGAGGCCTGTTGGCAAAGATGTGAATGAGATACTGATATGGTCTTGCTATTCTTTTAATAAACCAAGTTAATTTTAATCAACTAGAGTGGAGGGTAAATAACCCCTTTAGAGGATCAGCTCCCAAAAAATAACAATGTTAATGGTTCTTTTTTTTTTTTTTTTTTTGAGACAGAGTCCCGCTTTGCCAGCCCAGCCTGGAGTGCAGTGGCGCGATCTCTGCTCACTGCAACCTCTGCCTCCCGGGTTCAAGAGATTCTGCTGCCTCAGCCTCCCAAGTAGCTGGAACTACAGGTATGCACCAGCACACCTGGCTAATTTTTGTATTTTTATAGAGACTGGGTTTCACCATGTTGGCTAGGCTGATCTCGAACTCCTGACCTCTGGTGATCCACCAGCCTCAGCCTCCCAAAGTGTTGGGATTATAAGCATGAGCCACTGCACATGGCCGAATAGTTCTTTTTTACTCAAAATGAAAATACTTTTATTAAGTTCCATGGATAGAAATGTAATCATATTCTTAAAACATTACTTACATTATTGAATAGAAGGGTATTGCTGAGAAAACTGAAATCACTTTTTATCTACTAAAACAGTAATATTTGGGAAGCAGTAACAAAAATATAGGTTTTTACATCTTTCTTTCAGGTTACTTTGTGTTGATTGGGTACTTGACAGTCTGATAACTGATCTAAGTGTTATTCTTGGAAATACTAAAACTTGTCATATTAAATAGCTGAAAAGTATTTAAAGCATAAGTCTTTCCATGAAAAGATTGAGATTAGTATTACTGATCTACATTTTACAGGGTGAGATGTTTGACTAGTTCTTTTACAATAAAAATGTTTAGCATTTGACCCACACTTCAGATTGCTCATAACAGATTTAAGAAGATAGTTTATTAGCTCTTTTGGAATACATATTGTTTGTTCTTTCTGCTACTTGAGAAAAAAACAGCCTTGCCAGAGGGCTAACATTTCATTAGACTTTTCAAAGAACCAGCTTTTGATTTGTTGCTTTTCTTTTTTTAATTATACTTTAAGTTCTGGGGTACATGTGCAGAACATGCAGGTTTGTTATATAAGTATACATGTGCCATGGTGGTGGATTGCTGCATCCATGGCCCCGTCATCTACATTAGATATTTCTCCTAATGCTATCCCTCCCCAATACCCCTACCCCCTGCCATCCCTCCTCTAACCCCCCAGGTCCCAGTGTGTGATATTCCCCTCCCTGAGTCTGTGTGTTCTCGTTGTTCAACACCCACTTATGAGTGAGAACATGTGGTGTTTGGTTTTCTGTTCTTGTGTCAGTTTGCTGAGAATGATGCTTTTCTTTATTATTGGCCTGTTTTCAGCTTATAATTTCTCTTCATATTACTATTTCCTTTCTACTTTGGGGGGTTCATTCCGTTGTTCCTTTTTAATCATTCTGAGTTGAATGCTTGGCTCAATAGTTTTCAATCATTCTTCCTTTTTAAATAGTCATGAGCAGTATAAAAACATTTTGGTCAATGACAAGCCACATATATGACAGTGGTCCCATAAGATTATAACACCACGTTTCTACTATAACTTTTCTATTCAGATATGTTTAAATGCACAAATATCATTATGTTTTGATTGCCTATGGTATTCAGCACAGTACGCTGTATAGGTTTACAGCCTAGGAACAATGGGCTATACCATATAGCATAAGTGTGTAGTAGGCTATGCCATCTAGGTTTGTGTAAGTATGATCTATGATGTTCATATAATGAGGAAATCACCAAACAATGCCTTTCTCAGAAGCTATCCCCATTGCTAAGTGACACAAGACTGTATATGCATTTGTAACTACAGTTGGCCCTGTGTATTAGTGCTTTCCACATCTGTGGATTCAACCAATCATGGATCAAAAAAATTTTTTTAAAAAAAGAATGGTTGCATCTGTTCTGAACATATACAACTTTTCCTTGTCATAATTCCCTAAACAATACACTATAACAACTATTCCCATAGCTTTTATATTGTATTAGGTATATAAGCAATCCTGAGATAATTTAAAGTATATAGGAGGGTGTATTGGTTATATGCAAATACTATACCATTTTCCACAAGGGACTTGAGAGTCCGTAGATCTTGGAAACTGAGTAGGGTCCAGGAACCAATCCCCACATATGAAGGGACGACTGTATCAAGCTTCCACCAAGAACTGCTTTAGTATAATGTAGGTATAAATTTTTCCTCTAGGTGCTGACATGTTTTCATCATCATTCAATTCTAAATATTTTATACTTTCCATTATAATTTTTCTGATCAATGAATTATTTAGAAGTTTCTTGGTTTCCAAACATACAGATTAAAATTTTTGGACGGCTGTCTTTTCATTACTGATTCTTAATTGTATGAAATTTTAGTCAGAGTGTGAGCTATATGACTGTAATTTTTAGTTCAGTGAGACTTCCTTTGTAATTCCAAACTGGTTACATTTTGGTGAAGGTTCTATGTGTGCTTTATATGTTGGGTATTATGCATTTTTGACCACAGTTCATTAGATAAGCTTGCTAATTGTGTACAACTTGTCCATATCCTTCCTAACTTTTTAGCTGCTTTATCAGTTTCTGAAAGAGGTAGTTTAAAATCTCCTACTATGATTGTGGATTTATCAGTTTCTCCCTTGTTATCCTGTCATATTTCATCATGTTTTGTTTGAGTTTTTGTTTTAGATGCACACATGGCTCAGAATCCTTTTATTTTTGTAGTAGTGAATCTTTCTCTACCTCTTATGTAAAGAGCCTCACTATCTTAATAAAACCTTTTAAGCATAAAGTCTGTTTCGGCCTATCTATTTTTGTATCAACTACTAGCTTTTTAAAAAAGTTAGTATTTTCTTTTTCTATTTCTTCAGATTTGTCTTATGTCTTTTCTTAAAGTCTAATTAATAATGCAATTAATAAAAATGGTTACAATATGTACTGAACATCCACTATTAGTGTATGTCAAGTACTGTTCTAAGTGCTTTCTGTGTATTAATTCATTTAATCCTCACAATTCTGGGGTAGGAATTACTATTTTCCCCATTTTGCAGGCAAGAAAACAAAAAATACAATGAAGAAAGTCAATTGATAGATATCTCATCATCTGCCTGAAAATATGAGGACCTTAAAACATTGTAACTCTTATTTGTTGCCTCCTTATCTTCCATGCTAGTGTGGACTATTATTTGTTTTTCACCCCTCTCCAATTGTTTGACTTTTGCTTTATAGTCAGCAAAACTTGTAATTAGATTAACATGTTTGCTAATATACTTTTTCATCATTGCTTTTTGCAATTCCACTCCTTTATCTGAGGTTCATATTACCTCTTAGAGAAGTAACTTCTTTTGTAGTTGTTTTACTGAGAATCTATGAGTGGCAAACTCTGAGACTTTGTCTGAAAACAGCTTTATCTCATCCTCATTTTCTGAATAAAAACTCAATTGTGATTCTTAATTGATACTATTATTGCATTTTCTGCTGGAGTCTACTGATACAGATAAGAAGTCTATCAGTCTGTTATACTCTTCTAAGTAGTATCTTTTCTCTGGTTGCCCTTAAAATTTTGTCTTTGATGTTCTGCAGTCTTATCATAATTTAACTAGATGTGGATCTCTTTTACTTTATCCTGCCCAAACTTAACATGCTACTTTACTATGCAAATTCTTATCTTTCCTTAATTACAAAAAACTGATAGTCCTTATAGCTTAGAATACTGCCTAAGCCCCATTCTCTGTATTTCCTCCTTATAGAACTCCAATTTGGCAGATGTTGGAGAATCTTATTCTGCCCATCATTTCTCTTTATTGTTTTATCACATTCTCCTTTTATCTCTCTGTGCTGTTACATTGTTATAGTCTGAGTGATTTTTACAGATCTACCGTCCAGTTAACAAGTACTCTCTTTGACTATGCAAATTTGTTGTTTAGTCTTCTACTTTCATCATTAAATAACAAGTCTGAAGTGTTCGTGGGAATAAAGGGGAAAAATTTACTTTCTTCTTTTCTAAAATGGATACAACAGACCCATGAGCAACTTGAGGGTTAGGAGTGCCAATCCTCCATGTAGCCAAAAATCCAAGTATAACTCTTGACTCCCCAAAAACTTAACTACGAATAGCCTACTGTTGACCAGATGTCACAAAGTTGATTAATACGTATTTTGTATGTTATATGTATTATATTTTGTATTCTTATAATAAAGTAAGCTAGAGAAAAAAGTTATTAAGAAAATCAGAAGGAAGATAAAATGTTCATACTATTGTACAGTATTTATCAATACCGTAAGTTTGTCATCTGTTTACAAGATGAACTGTCTGAAATGGTGAGGAACTACACCTGCAGACCTTAATCTACAGTACATATCAAGCAATTCAACTTTTTCTTGTAACGTCATGACTTTTCTCTACTTCTTGGGAGCACTTCCAGCATCACTAGTGGCACTTTATATGAGGTTTCATGGTGTTATTCAAGGTTTCCAGCATAGTCCTAAACATGCTGAAAAACATATGAGAACCATGAGAGATCACTTTTTACTGCAAATATCACATGGTATTTTAAGTAGATACTTTCAACACTTGAGCTCACTACAACAGCAACAGGAGGTAGCTATGAAATTATTACAGTAGTACAGTATACACTAGAGTTAACTGTATGCAGTTATGATTTTTTTCAGCTCCATCAATTCATTTATGTTCCTCTCTAAGCTGTTTGCAGTTATGATTTAATAGTGCATCTTTATATTTGTTTACATTTCTCTCAACTGCAAATGGCACTGTGTAGGGTCTAAGTGTTTGTATGCATTAGTTTTAATACATTTTATTTTTTCATAATAAATTTGTATATATTTTATGGTAGTAAATGATAGACTAGTAGCTACATATATTTTATGCATTCATGGCATACCTTTTTAAAATATATTTACAGTCAAAAAGTTTGTCTTCAGGGTTTTATAAATTGTCACAAAACTCTAAAAAATTTTCCAATGTGTTTATCAGAATAAAAAATCTTCATATAAGCGGATCTGTGTAGTTCAAACCCATATTGTTCAAGGGCCAACTGTAATAGGAGAAACTTGCTGTGGGTTGGAGGAGGGCAGCTATATAATAATGTACATACAAATTAAAAAATATATAAATGATATATAACATACACACATACATATAGATTTATGTGTCACTTAACTATGGGCATACATTCTAAGAAACGCATCATAAGGTGATCTCATTGTTGTGCAAACATCATAGGTGTACTTATGCAAACCTCCATGGTATAACCTACCATACACCTAGGATATAGCCTATTGTTCCCAGTTTACAAATCTGTACAGCATGTTACTATACTGACCACTGTAGGCAACTGTAACACAATGGTAAGTATTTGATTATCTAAACACATCTAAACATTAAAAAGTACAGTAAAATACAGTGTTATAATCTTACAGGACCATCATCATATGTGGTCAGTTGCTGAACAAAACATCATTGTGCAGTGCATGATTGTATCATGTACTATACATAATTGTCCATGCTACACTTTTATATGAGTGGCAGTGAACTAGGTTTGTTTACACCAGCATCACCACAAAATGTGAATAATGTGTTGTGCTACAATATTATGACAGCTACCAGGTCACTAAGCAATAGGAATTTTTCAGCTCCCTTATAATCTTGGGGGACTCTTGATGTATATGTAGTCTGTCACTCCTTGAAACGTTATTATGTGCTGCATGAATGTATCTGTTAAATGTATAAACTGAAGAGTTGAAACCCATTTTTGACCAATGTAGAGTCTAAGTAGAAGGAAGACATAAAACCAAATTTTTCAACCTTTTATAACTACAAAAAGATTTAAGGCCGGGTGCAGTGGTGCATGCCTGTAATCCCAGCACTTTGGGAGGCCAAGGTGGGAGGATCACAAGGTCAAGAGATCAAGACCATCCTGGCCAACATGGTGAAACTCCACCTCTACTAAAAACACAAAAATTAGCTGGGCATGGTAGTGTGTGCCTGTAATCCCAGCGACTTGGGAGGCTGAAGCAGGAGAATCGCTTGAATCCAGGAGGCGGAGGTTGCAGTGAGCCCAGATCGTGCCACTGCACTCCAGCCTGGGCGACAGAGCGAGACTCTGTTTCAAAAAAAAAAGAGGATTTAAATCTAATATTAAGTCTTCTGTTCACAAAGTACATGATTCAAATGTACGTAGAAAGTACATATAAATTTACTGGAGGACGAGTATTCCAGGTGGAAAGAAGTGCAACACCCTGTGGCAAGACAGGGCTCAGCATGACTGACAAATAGCAAGAAGGTAAGAGTGGCTAAACTAGTATAAAAAAGGAGTAGAAAATGAGGCAATTGAGGTGGTCAGGTATTAGATGGATATATGGCCTTACATGTCATTAAGGTTCTGGATCTTACCATGGTATGATGGGGAAGTGAGTAGTACCTAAAATATCCTTGAAAATGTTATTTAAATTTTATATTATGTTTTGTATAATATTTTAAAATTGGGAATTGTTAAGAGATTATGATCTCATTTGGAACTTAAATGACTTCATAAGTTATATTTCTCATTTATGTGAAACTCAAGTTACTTCATAAAAATCAAGCTTTTTCATTTTTAAAACATGTACAAGATGACATATTAGAATAAGCAATGTAATGATTACAAATGACATAATCTGATGCAGAATTCGGGACAAAATTGTTTTCAGACTTCTATATGTGAATATATATATTACAGTGCACATGAAACATATATGTACAGTCTAATGAATAACTAGAGTGAATCAGTGTAACCACTATGTAGGTCAAAAAATAGAACATTGCCAGCACCTCTAAAACCATTGCTATTTGACTTTTAAAAAAAGAACTTACTTAGGACTATAATCTGTGATAATTATCTACTTAAATGTCACCTGAAATCATGTGACCAATCTTTTTATGGGCAAAAGGAATGTTCCCTTAAGTCCATATTTAATTTCAATATGGAAATTGAGTACATATCAACTTAAAATCTATTCACATTTCAGTATAGGGATGTACAATCTCTAAGGCATTTATTTTTAATTAAAAAGATATATCACATATATAAAAAATAGAACTATAAAACTTAAAGATAATGTATACATTTTCATACATTTTAGGGAAAGAGAACCTAATAGTAACAGCTTTAGGATTAAAAAGCATTTGATTAAAGTAAAATCAAAGACATTCAAAACTTTAAGATCTCATTATGTGTTTCATTATAATAAATTAGGTAAAATGAGACTTCTTTGTTTCTGGGTAGCTTCTAGTATATGCTTAGCACTCATTAAATGTTAAACAATAAAATGTGAATTAGGCTAATCACAGGGTATCTAAAGCATACATTATTAAATTTGAGCCTATTTAAAATTTTATATTATAAAACTACATGTCACTGATTCATAACCTTTCTCAAATAAATAAATAAGCCCAAAAAATCAAGATTTGTGTTTTTAAATCAATATTTTAGCAATAAACTACCAGAGGACAACAAATATATTGGTCAAAATTAAAATTAAACTAATAATATTTTAAAATAAGGAACTTCAAATTAAAATTAGATTTTTCTCTGTGGAAAAATTCTACAAACCTTTTGTAAATGCATTTGAAATAGTCAAGAAAAACAAGGAAATGAAATACAATAAATAAAGGTAAGCTATATAAAGATATACTAAATGGTGGGTAAAACTAAATGGACAACCTGGATAAAAATAACATTTAGAAGTATCACTCTTAAGTTGTAGTGCAGCAGCACCTGAATTATGCTCCCTTTAATTTATGCACATGATGCATAGCTTGTTAAGGGGCATATCTGTAACCATTATAATTGATAGTAGCTGAAGGCAAGTCAGGCCATAATTTCTATTTAATGGATGGGATAGTAAGGGAACAAAGCCTGCAGTTGCATTTTAAAATAAGTGCCAAGAGTTTTCATTTATGTCCAAAGTAATACCTATATTCTAGAGAGGTATTAAATTATTTGAGAGGAGAGAAAAATCAGCTGTAGCAAGATCCATATATGATTAAATCAAAATTTTGATTTAACCAGTAACTAGAAAAACCTTACAATAAGAAGAAAAGAATGTTCAACTAACCATTTGATAGTCCATTTCTGTGCTCTTGTTCTTCAGAGCTTGTGGGAGAAGCAAATAGACTCATTTGACAAGTTCCAGTTGTTGGAGAGTAAGTTATAATACTTTTCTTCCTTGTGATTTTTGAAGGATCAAATGACTAGAAATTAATAATTTAGGGGAGAAATAGTTATGTTTAGTTATTGATCTTTGAAATTACATACCATTAAAAAAATCAGCAAAATTCAAACTCGTTTCCTTGTTCTTTCTTTTCAGATTACAAATATACTCAATTATCACTCTTAAAATAAACATTATTCTTTCAAATTGGGTAGATGTTTCAGGTCTCTACAACAACTAAAACATCTCAATTTGATATTTATGAAATTTTAGCATTAAAGAGTTACTACCTCTTCAGATGGTATTTCCAAACAGGTTAGAGATGGCCATTTCTCCCAACCACAGCCTGATGTTTGCTTTTAGCTGAACTTGAAGTATAATTATGGGTCTGGGGCAGGAAAACTCTCAGAGGTGCCTATTACTAAGCCTCACACAGAAACCTTAGGAAGGATCACTGCTGACCCACAGCTTCACAAAGTGGTCCTGATGTATTATCTTGCTTCAATAACCAAAACGATGCCCAAACAATTGAGTCTGGCATTTGAGGCCTTTGAGGATTTGGCCTATCTTACACAATTCCTCTTAGCAGCTTCCTCCTTTGTGTTTCCATAGGCGATGGGCATACCTCTTATTGCAGGTAACATATTTTAATAAGTTTTAATTTTTCTGTCTGTCCCACTAAAATTTGCTCCTGAAAATAAATATTTGTTTTCACTTTTATATCCTAGAGAACTAAAAAATGTGTGAAGAATGAATGACATACAAGGAACAGTCCAGTAAACTTGGCCATCTCACTCTACTCAGAATATACTAATTTGTTTATTGGTTCATTCATCCAATTATTCACTGCTACCTACAGCTCCAGTCACTAGGCTATGTGCATTTGGGCCTCAGATCATTCTGTAATCTCCGCTTGTAATGTCCTCTTTTTTATCTTCCCCAAGACCTAGTCTTTCTTCAGTTTAGGTCCTCATTCATGATCCACTTATACTAATTGTTCTGTCTCCTGAATTCCCTTAAAATTTGCTTTCCATAAGGCTTACTCATCACCCACCAGCACTGCTAACAAATGTGTACAAAGAAATATAACAAAGTGTTCTGGCCTTAAAAAGTGTCTACCAAAAGTTAGAACAACAACAAAGAGGTTTTAAATTAGTATGTATGCTACAAAATTCTGAGAAAAGGGAAAATTCAGTTGGCTGCAGTAATCTGTCACAGAAAAAGGCATGAGAAATCTGAAATCAGAGGTGAAACAGACAGCGTAGGATGGATCTGGGGGATACAGGAAAGGCCTGAAGGCTCATACATTGCCAACATACCGGATATAGCTTGGTAGCAGATTTGAAAGTTACTTAACTCTTCATGGTCAACAATCCTTTATTTTTAAGAGACCCATGGAAGAAATAGTGGCTGTCTCATCTTTTTAAATAATTCTAATATTAGTTTCAAAATCAATAGCATTCAAAAAAATGTTTTTACAGTTAAGATTTTAAATATTAGGAAACAATGTTTAATTATATTGAGAAACACAGGCATTTTTAATTTTATGTATCAATAGTGCCCACACATGCAATGAATATCTTTTACAAAAAATCAAACTATAGGCTGGGTGCGGTGGCTCATGCCTGTAATCCCAGCACTTTGGGAGGCCGAGGAGGGTAGATCACGGTCAGGAGATTGAGACCATCCTGGCTAACACGGTGAAACCCCATCTCTATTAAAAATACAAAAAAATTAGCCAGGCGTGATGGCACGCACGTGTAGTCCCAGCTACTCAGGAGGCTAAGGCAGGAGCATTGCTTGAACCCAGGAGGCAGAGGCTGCAGTGAGTTGAGATCGCGTCACTGCACTCCAGCCTGGGTGACAGAGCGAGAATCCTTCTCGGAAAAAAAAAAAAAAAAAAAATCAAACTATAATATCAAGTCATAACGCTAAAGCAATCTTTTTTTTTTATGGTGAAAGGGTTTTAAGTCTCTTTATCAGGTGGTTACTATTACCTTTTCATCTTGAGTTTTCACCTGTTTATATGTATTCAGTCATAAAATACGACATTTATCCAATCTACTTTTCCAAGAATTTATTGCCCAGAACTATTTTACTGTGTATGTACAAGAAATGAAAGCTGCTACCCAAATGTACATTTATGTCAATCTGTTTTCCTATTTTCACCAAAAAATTATTTTATCCAATTGCCAAATGTCTAAACATTTTAAGTGTAGATCATACATTCCTCTTCAGAAACAATTTTCCAGCTTTTGGAAAATAATGTGTGTGTGTGTGTGTGTGTGTGTGTGTGTGTGTGTGTGTGTATTTTTGCCTTACTTTAAAAATACTGAGGCTTCTTTTTATTTTTGGTCATTTGTATTGGTTAAAAAAGTCTACCTACAACTACCATATGCAGAAGGAAAACTGAAAATCAGCCCCTTCCCTGCTATACCACTAAACAGTCTTCAGTAAATATGCACTTTTGTTTATCTGCCCTATTGGTACACACAAAGGCATAACCCTACTTCCTTCAGTTTTCTTTTCCTCAAGCTTGTACCAAGTTCATGTAACTTTTAATCTCTGAAGAGGTTTAAAAGTAATCCTAGAATCCATTTGAGAATTTCCATTCTTCCATCTTCCAAACTTTGAAGGTCTTGGCCTACTCATTAGTCTCCCATAAGAGGAAGAATTAAGAATACTGGGATTTGAGAGAAGACCAAGCTGCTAACTGAGAAGACAGCACTCCTTCCAATCAGCAAGGACAAGTACTACCCATGAGCCCTTTAGGAAAACAGGAAGAAAAAGAGGACTAAATTTGGCTAGAAAAAAGCAAGAACCCAGCATGTAAACAAAGTGTAAATAAATAAATAAAAGATGTCAGCTGGGTGGGGTGGTTCATGCCTGTTATCCCAGTACTTTGGGAAACCAAGGCGGGAGGATTGCTTGAGCTCAGGAGTTCGAGACCAGCCTGGACAACATGACAAAACCCTGTCTCTACAAAAAGTACCAAAAAATTAGCTGAGCATAGTGGCACATGCCTGTGGTCCCAGCTACTCTGGAGGCCGAGGTGGGAAGATCGCTTAAATTCAGGAAGTTGAAGCTACAGCGAGCTGTGATCATACAACCACCACCACTACCACTGCCCTCAACATACACATGAAAACAGATGTCACAACCACTTCTGTAATAATTTACAACTGCTTGGCTGGGCACGGCAGCTCATGCCTGTAATCCCAGCACTTTGGGAGGCCAAGGTGGGTGGATCGCTTGAGACGGAGTTCAAGACCAGCCTCACAACATGGGAAAACCCTGTCTTTACTAAAAATACAAAAATTAGTTAGGTGTGGTGGTGCCTGTATTCCTAGCTACTTAGGAGGCTGAGGCATGAGAATTGCTTGGACTCAGGAGGGAGAGGTTGCAGTGAGCCAAGATCACACCACTGCACTCTAGTCTGGGAGACACAGGGAGACTCTATCTCAAAAAAAACCCCAAAAAACTGCTTGTAATATTTCCTGACTCCTTAGAGTTATTTAATACCATTTCTAAACAAAGGAAATGCCACATTCTAAGATGCTGCAGTCAGCCCCGCTCAAATGCTACTGTACTTTTTATAAGGAGGTCTAACCTTGTACATTAGCAAAATTAAAATTTGAGCATCAATTTTTCTGCCTGAAAAAAAAATCAATGTTCTCTCAATAATTTCAAATAGATGTGATATTTTCCTTCAGTATGTTTCATAAATTGTAGCTTGCTTTGTCACCTGGTTTAAAGCATACACTACCAAAAAGTTGCCTGCATTTTATTGTTTTTTTTAAACCTATTATAAACAGTCTACAAAGCACTAACTAAAAATTCTTGCAGGATGAAATATGAGATTTAAAGGATACTTTATCATTATTTTGAACTGGTAGCCTATGCTAAAATATTTAAAATACAGATGGTATAGTGTCTGGCCAACCAGAAACAAAAGGGCAGCTAGAAGGAGATAATTCTTTATAAACTTATGCTGGTTATTTAGGCTATTGGAATGTAAGATATAATTAATATGCATTACTAGTACTAATTATGAAACTTACATTAGAAAACTCTAGCATTAGCTGCCTCAGAGACTTTTGACAATTGGGGCCTAAGGTTCCTTTAGGAGAGTACTAGATACTAACCACCTTCTTCTTCTTTTTTTATTTTTTTTGGAGACAGAGTCTCTCTGCATCCCCTGGGCTGGAGTATAGTGGCACAGTCTTGGCTCACTGCAAGCTCTCTCTCCCAGTTTCAGGCGATTCAACCACCACACCTGGCTAATTTGTGTATTTTTAGTAGAGACAGGGTTTCACCATGTTCGCCAGGCTGGTCTCCAACTCCTGTACTCAAGTGATCTGCCTGTCTTGGCCTCCCAAAGTGCAGGGATTACAGGCGTGAGCCACCGCGCCCAGCCCCAACTACCTTCTTATCAGCTACCACAATTATCAACCTTAATGGTTCTAAAAATGTTGGGGTTTGGGGTTTTGGTTTTTGGTAGCTATGGAGAACAGAAACATTTTGGACTTATCTCAGTGATCTTACAGAGATAGCAGGGAAATAATACGACTAATATGTTAGAGCTATGGCATTGAATTATGCATTTGCTAAAACTAATCAAATTGTACAGTCAAGATCTTTGAATTTAATGATATGTAATTTCACCTTGATCAAAGAATATTCACAAGAAAAATAAAATATCAGCTAAAAATGTTGATGCATGATTTTTCTGTTTATATGAATTATTTTTTCACTATTTAAAGATACTAAGATTAATTTTAATAATAAAGGTATCATTACTATCATTCTCTTACACTGTAATTTTTTTTTCTAAGAGACAAACTCTTTCTCTGTTGCCTAGACTGAAGTGCAGTGGCACTATCACGGCTCATTGCAGCCTTGAACTCCTAGGCTCAAGAGATCCTCCCACTTTACCTTCCTGAGTAACTGACTAGAGATATGTACCACCATGCCAGCTAATTAAACAAAAAAAATTTTTTAGAGACATCACTATATTGCCCAGGCTAGTCCCAAATTGCTAGTCTCAAGCAATTCTCCCACCTGAGCCTCCCCAAAAGCTGGGATTACAGGCCGAAGCCACCATGCAGGCTTCCAGAGACTATGGTTTGGCTTTACTTTAGGCCTATGATCCTTCTTGGAATAAATTTTATACATAAAGTGAGACATGAAGTGCATAAGAATTTTGTATATGAAGTAAAATTAATTTTTTTCTATATGGTTACCATTTATTAAAGACTTTCTTTTCCCCCACTGAATTGACCCAGCATTTAAAAATATTTAACAAATTTAGTCAACTGCTAAAGATAATATGAACCAAAAACAGTATTAAAAATAAGATTTTCCAAAGAGAATGAAGAATCATGAAATCTTCAAACAATTATACTAACAGAAAGATAGCTGTGGTATACGGAAGGAACTGTAGATTTAAAGTTGGAAATCCTGGGCTCATATAACGGTTTTGTTGTTCCCCAGCTATGCTATCATGGACACACCACTCATCTGAATTTCAATTTCCTCACTTAACTAATATATTCCCTCTCTCAACTAGCAAAGAGCAAAGAAAGTAGGATAGGGCAGGTAGGAGGCAACTGGCACTGCCATGTATCTCAGGCCAGGATCCACAGCAATCACTCTCTTCCCTCATAGAGGGAGGTGGGGATTGGGGTGAAGGCAAAGGAATTCCAACCATGCTATTCAAACAAAAAAAAAAAGTGAGGTTTTTGTGGAAAATCTCCCTAGAACCAGGATGCTTTATCTTAGGCTCTACTCTAGGCAACTTGTTTTCCTTTTAAACCAGGATATATAATAATATTTTCCTATGCCAGAATGAAAAGATTCAGCATGAAACTAGATTGATGGACCCAGCCAAGAATCCACAACATTCTGTGGGACGGAATCTCTCTTCAGGTAAATTAGGGCAGGGCTTTTCCATGTGTCTTCTCATAGCCCATTCTTGAGACAGGGAGCCTGGAACTGTTCCAAGCAATGCATATGATGACAGGCAAAAGGGGTGGGGGCATGATGACAGGCAAAAGGAGCAGTTGAGGAAATAGTTGCAGATTTGCAACTCCTAAGCTTACTCCTACCCACTTCTGGGCCACTGTAAATTTTTTTTTTTTTTTGAGACAGGTCTGGCTCTGTTACCCAGGCTGGAGTGCAGTGGTGTGAGCACAGCTCACTGCAACCTCCGCCTCCTGGGCTCAAGTGACCCTCCCACCTCAGCCTCCTGAGTAACTGGGACTACAGGTGCATGCCACCATGCCTGGCTAATTTTTTGTACTTTTGGTAGACAGAGTTTTGTGATATTGTCCAGGCTGTTCTCGAACTCCTGAGCTCAAGCAATCTGCTAGCCTCAGCCTCCCAAAGTGCTGGGATTACAGGTGTGAGCCACTGCACCTGAACCTATAATTTTATTTATTTGCTCCTTTGAACAGTTGCACCTTGGTCCTTACTTTCTCCAGGAGGTCAACTGTAGTAGATGTGTGCTACCGATGTATCTTGCGCATTTTAACTTTTTCTTAATAAAAATATTTTGGTGTTGCATTTTTGTATATTTTAATCTAAGGTCCTTAGTTTTACACTTTGTTCTGAGGTACACAAGCAAGCTCAGGGATAATTTGACAGCAGCTCCAGGTCGCCACAGCAGGAACACTTTTTGTTGTAAAATTATCACAACTACTTGGAGTATATAGCCTATTGGACTACCTCATTTTTGTCAATAAGGGCTGGCTTTTCTACTACAACATCTTCTTAGACTCCTCCAGCTTGATGTTTCTTAGGATACTTGGTTTTAGTTGATTTGCCCCATGACTTGATCACCTTTTATTGGAAGGTTGGACATGAGTATGAATAGGAAGGTGGTGCAGAGAGGTTAGAGCCTAGGCCAGGTGAAAGGCTAGAGAGGAAGCCAAGGTTACATGAAGTTGTCTATACACTTAACAAAGGATTCCTATTCTAAGCCTCTAATTGTAGAGTACTAGACTTGCTTTACACAACAGATCCATCCCTCCCTGAGATTAAACTAAATCTACCACACATATTGAGGTGTGTGTGTGTGTGTGTGTGTGTATGTGAAAGTATAAGCTGGTAAGCATAGGTTTTTAGAATGAAACGTCTATACCCATCTGTGTTGCCCAGGAGTAAATGAAACAAGGACAAAAATCCTTAATTTTTCTAGCCAGGTGTGGCGGCATGTGCCTGTAGTCTTAGCTACTTGGGAGGTTGAGTTGGGAGAATCACTTTAGTCCAGGAGTTTGAGGCTGCAGCGAAACATAATCATACCACTGCACACCAGCCTGGATGACACAGTGAGATCCTTACTCTAAAAAAATAAAATGAAATAAAAAATCCTTAACTTTTGAAAATTCTGGACTTAGAGACTCAGACCCATTATCAAGGGCTTTTTTTTTTTTTTAATAGTATCTGGAGTCACTGTCCTCCTTGATGTAGTAGTGACTGTAGAGTCATAGTCGCTAAAGAAAAAGGGAGTTTCATTTACCTGCTGTACGAGCGCTATAAACTTACATCACTTTGTTCAAAAAGGGCAAATACAATAGAATGAATGTACTGAGTGACATGTAGCTCATCCTGGGTGGGAGACTAAGAAACGGAAGACAAATGTATCCAAGTCACTCAGGAGCTTTTATATAGGTGCAAAAACTGTACATGAAAGTGGCCACAAAATTGATTAATAAGAGGTGGAGAAATGTAGCTCTATGTTTACTGATAAAAACCAAAGCTTTGTACAAGAGTCTGAATTCATGAAGAAAGGGAAGGACAGAAGGTAGGCTGAGTGTGTACCTGTCTATTCTTTTCTTGATCCCTTCCCCACCTTCCTGAACTGCAGGAGACTGAGCTCCCTTGGGCTCTGAAGACTTTATCACTGGGGTGTGTTTATTTGATGGTCAATTTGCTGTACTGGGCACTTCTTTTCTGTTGCACTGTTGTAACACACGCTGTTCCTTTCCCCCTCTTTTTCTTTTTTCCCAAGAAAATACAATGAATAAATACTTGTTGGTATGGGGAAAAAAACAAAAACAAAAGAAGAAGACACATAATTATAAACATAAACGTATCTAACAGGAGAGGCCCAAAATACATAAAACAAAAACTGGCAGAATTGGAAAGCAGAGACATAGAAAATTCAACTATAATATTTGGAAACTTCAATTCCCTGCATTCAATAACGAACAGAAAAACTAGATAGAAAATCACCAAGGAAACAGAAAATTTGAACAAAACTATATACCAACTAGACTTAACAGACATCTATAGAACCCACCCCCCCCAACAACAACAGCAGAATACACATTCCTCTCAAGTGTACATAAAATATTTGGCAGGATAGACAACATGTTGGGCCACCAAACAGGTTGCAACACATTTAAAAAAGATAAAAAAGCAATACAATGTTCTCATAAAGAATGTTCTCTGGCTGCAAGGAATGATGATAAAAATTAGTAACGAAGGAAACTTAGAAAATACACAAATATGTGTAAATAAAACAATACATTGCTAAATAACCAATGAGTCTAAAAATTCTTCTTAGACTCATTGGTTATTTAGCAATGTATTTAGGAATTTTTTTTAAAGTTAGAAAACACATTAAGAACAAAATGAGGTTGGGCACGGTGGCTCATGCCTGTAATCTCAGCACTTTGGGAGGCCGAGGTGGGTGGATCACCTGAGGTCAGGAGTTTGAGACCAACATGGAGAAACTATGTCTCTACTAAAAATACAAAAGATTAGCTGGGCGTGGTGGCGCATGCCTGTAATCCCAGGTACTTGGGAGGCTGAGGCAGGAGAAGTGCTTAAACCTGGGAGGCAGAGGTTGCAGTGAGCTGAGATCATGCCATTGTACCTCAGCCTGGGCAACAAGAGCGAAACTCCATCTCAAAGAAAAAAAAAAAAAAAAGAACAAAACATACAAAAACTTACAGGATGCAGTGAAAGCAGTACTAAGGGAAATTTACAGCTGCAAATAGCTATGTTAAAAAAGAGAGCTCTCAAATCAATAACCTACGCTACCACTGTAAGACATCAGAAAAAGAAAAGCAAACTAAACCCAAAGTAAGCAGAAGAAAAAGAAAATTAAAGAGAAAACAAACTAAATTGAGAATAAAAAAAAACAGAGATTAGTGATTCCAAAAGTCAGTACTTTGAGAATATCAACAAAATTGGCAAATCTTTAGCTAGACTGATGAAGGAAGGAAAGAAAGTACGGAGGGCAGGTGGAAGGAAGGAAGGGACGGGGAGTCAAATCATAAAGTCAGGAATGTAAAAGGGATATTACTACTGGCCTTGTAGAAATAAAAGAAATCATAAAGGGATACTATGATCAACTGCATGCTAATAAGTCAGATAACCTAGATGAAATGGGCAAATTTCCAGAAACATATAACATACCAGGATTGAATTATGAACTAGAAAATCTGAATAAATCAGCAGCATGTAAAGACATAGAGCTAATATTCAAAATATTCACAATAAAGAAAAGCCCAGGACCAGGTAGCTTCACTGGCAAATTCTACTATTTTTTTTTTTTGAGATGGAGTTTCACTCTTGATGCCCAGGCTGGAGTGCAATGGTGCAATCTTGACTTACTGCAACCTCGGCCTCCAAGGTTCAAGCGATTCTCCTTCCTCAGCCTCCCGAATAGCTGGGATTACAGGCATGAACCACCACACCCAGCTAATTTTGTATTTTTTAGTAGAGATAGGGTTTCTCCATGTTGGTCAGGCTGGTCTTGAATTCCCAACTTCAGGTGATCCACCTGCCTCAGTCTCCCTACATGCTGGGATTACATGCATGAGCCACCATACCTGGCCTTTCTAATGTTTAAAGAAGAAGTGACACTAATTCTTTTCAAACTCTCAAAAAATAGGAGGAAACACCTCCTAACTAATTCTTTGAGGCCAGTATTACCCTGATACCTGAACATTACAGACTCAAATCTCTTATAAATATATATATGCAAAAATCCTGGCAAATTGACACTAGCAGCATAAAAGATTTATATGTCATGCCCAAGCAGAATTTATCCAAGGAAAGCAATGTTGGTTCAACATATAAACATCAATCAATGTAATACACCATATTAAGAGAATAAAAGAAAAAAGCACACAAGATCATCTCAATTATGCAGGAAAAGTAACTGACAAATATCTAACATCCTTTCATGATAAAAACACTCAACACAGAAGGGGATCCAAGATGGCCGAATAGGAGCAGCTCTGGATTGCAGTTCCCAGTGAGAGCACAGAGGGTAAGTGGTTGCCACATTTCCAGATGGATTTTTATTGCCCACAGACCAGGAGATTCCCAGGCGGAGAAGCACCATGAGTCTCCAGCGTGGCTGTTTCGGCCGGTGCGGTGGATCTCCACACAAAAAACTCACAGGGGTCCAGGTGCCATTTCAGCTGGCGACTGGAGGGAGATAGAGTCGCCCATTCAACTGATAAAAAGGGGGCTGAAATAGGGAGCCAGGCCAGGAGATTCCCAAGTGGAAAAGCACCACCAGCGCGGCTGTTTCAGCCAGCGCAGTGGATCTCCACACAAAATCTCACACAAATCTGGGTGCCTTTTAACTGACGACTGGAACGTCTGGGAGAAAGAGTCACCCGTTCAACTGAAAAAAAGGGGACTGAAACAGGAAGCCAGGCCAGGAGATTCCTGGGCGAAAAAGTGCCACCAGCCCCCAGCGCAGCTGTTTCAGCTGGCGCAGCAGGTCACTGCACAAAATCTCACACAAATCTGGGCACCTTTTCAACTGGCAACTGGAACGCCTGGGAGACAGAGTCACTCGTTCAACTGAAAAAAAGGGGACTGAAATAGGGAGCTAGGGCAGGAGATTTCCGGGCACAAAAGTGCCACGAGCCCCCAGTGTGGCTGTTTCAACTGGGGCAGCGGGTTTCCACACAAGAACTCACACAAATCTGGGCACTGTTTCAACTTGTGACTGGAACACCTGGGAGACAGAGTCGCCCGTTTAACTGAAAAAAAAAAAAAGGGGGTCTGAGGCAGGGAGCCAGGTGATCAGTCATGGCCAGTCCCACCCCCACAAAGACCAGCAATCTGAAACACTCTGGATTGACAGTTTCACAGCAAGCACAGCTGAACCCGGGATGGTCCAGCTCTGTGGGGGAGGGGTGTCTGCCATTACTGAGGCAGTCTACCACTACTGAGGTAGTCCGCTGTTGCTGAGGTGGTCCGCCATTGCCGAGGGGGTCTGCCATTACCAAGGCAGCCCGCCACTGCCAAGGCATTCTGCCATTACAGAGAAAATCCGCCATTACAGAGGTGGGCTGCCTTTGCCGAGGCAGTTCTAACTATACCCCTATAAAGAGGACTGCAGAGAGTTCACACGGTAGCTGGGTGGAGCTCACAGCAGATCAGCATTGCCTATGCTGGCAGACTGTGACTAGGCTGCCTCCTCGCTGGGCAGGGCAGCTCTGAAAAAAGGAAGAAGCACGACAGAAACTTATAAATAAAGCCCTACCTTTCCAGGACAGAGCACCTGGGAAAAAAAAAGCTGTTATGAGTTCTACTGCATCAGACTTAAACGTACCTGCCCAGCAGCTCTGAATGGAACAATGGAGCTCACAGCTCAGCACTTGAGCTCCTGTAAAGGACAGACTGTTTCCTCAAGCAGCTCCTCAACTCCCGTATATCCAAAGAGTCACCTCATAAAGGAGAGCTCAGACTGACATCTGGTAGGTATCCTTCTGGGACAAAAATAGCAGCAGAAGAAACTGGCAGCAACTCCTTACTGTTCTGCGGCCACTGCAGGTGAGACCCAGGGAAGCAGGATCTGGAGTGGACCTCCAGCAGTCCTGCAGCAGAGGGGCCTGATCGTTAGAAGGAAAACTAAGAAACAGAAAGAAATGCTTCATCATCAACAAACAGGATGTCCACTGAAACAGAGGCCCTATCTGAAAGTCACCAACTACAAAGACCACAGGTAAATAAATCCACAAAGATGGGAAGAAACCAGCGCAAAAAGGATGAAAACACCCAAAACCAGAACACCTCTCCTCCTCCAAGGGATCACAAATCCTTACCAGCAAGGGAACAAGGCTGGATGGAGAATGAGTCTGATGAATTGTCAGAAACAGGCTTCAGAAAGTGGGTAATAACCAACTTCTCTGAGCTAAAAGAACATGTTCTAACCCAAAGCAAAGAAACTAAGAACCTTGAAAAAAGGTTTGACGAAATGCTAATGAGAATAAACAGCTCCGAGAGGAACATAAATGAATTGATGGAGCTGAAAAACATAACATGAGAACTTCATGAAGCATACACAAGTTTCAATAGCCAAATTGACCAAGCAGAAGAAAGGATATCAGAGGTCGAAGATCAACTCAATGAAATAAAACCAGAAGGCAAGATTAGAGGAAAAAAGAGTAAAAAGAAACGAACAAAGCCTCCAAGAAATATGGGATTATGTGAAAAGACCTAATCTACATTTGATAGGTGTACCTGAATGTGACGGAGAGAATGAATCCAAGCTGGAAAACACTCTTCAGGATATTGTCCAGGAGAACTTCCCCTACCTAGCAAGGCAGGCCAATATTCAAGTCCAGGAAATGCAGAGAACACCACAAAGATATTCCTCAAGAAGAGCAACCCCAAGGCACATAATTGTCAGATTCATCAGGGTTGAAATGAAGGAGAAAATGCTAAGGGCAGCCAGACAGAAAGGTCGGGTCACCCACAAAGGGAAGCCCATCAGACTCACAGTAGATCTCTCGGCAGAAACCCTACAAGCCAGAAGAGAGTGGGTGGCCAATATTCAACATCCTTAAAGAAAATAATTTTCAACCTAGGATTTCATATCCAGCCAAGCTAAGTTTCATAAGCGAAGGAGAAATAAAATCCTTTATGAACAAGCAATTACTCAGAGATTTCCTCACCACCAGGCCGCTTTACAAGAGCTCCTGAAAGAAGGACTAAACACAGAAAGGAACAACCAGTAGCAGCCACTCCAAAAACATACCAAATAGTAAAGAACATTGACACAATGAAGAAACTGCATCAACTAATGGGCAAAACAACCAGCTAGCATCAAAATGGAAGTATCAAATTCACACATAACAATATTAACCCTACATGTAAATGGACTAAATGCCCCAATCAAAAGACACAGACTGGCAAATTGGATAAAAAGCCAAAACCCATCGGTGTGCTGTATCCAGGAAACCCATATCACATGCAAGGATACACAAAGGCTCAAAATAAAGGGATGGAGGAAGATTTACCAAACAAAAGGAGAGCAAAAGAAAAGCAGGAGTTGCAATCCTACCCTCTGATAAAATAGACTTTAAGCCAACAAAAATCAAAAGAGAGAAAGAAGGACATTACATAATGGTAAAAGGATCAATGCAACAAGAAGAACTAATGATCCTAAATATATATGCATCCAAAACAGGAGCACCCAGATACATAAAGCAAGTTCTTAATGACTTACAAAGAGACTTAGACTCCCACACAA